>JANHAO010002861.1:0-27504 GCA_026873985.1 Saraca asoca | reverse complement strand
AAAGAATAATTCTTCTTTCATATTAAAAAATGGACTCAATTTTTTTTATAAAAGTAAAAATGAGAGATAAAATGTAGAATTTACAAAAGTGTATGAAAAAAACTAAATTTTGTTTACTTTACATTATTGTGAACCTGATATAATAGTTTAAAACAAGTATTGGAAATGTTGGTGCAATCACTTTGTAAAAATTGTGCACTACTATTAAACTCTGATTTTGATTTAGAGTAATTTGGGAACTTAATTGGGGTTGGCTGAAAGGCACAAATGGTGAGAGATGCAATAAACATAAGGGAGTACTGAAAGAAAGAGAAACACCAAATGTGAATTGTGAGCCATACCCATGTGTGAATTCTGTGTAAAGAAATGATTGGAATAGCCCATAAACTAGAGAACTATAGTTAGTAAATATGCTTTGGGCATTTGCTTCTCTGTAATTTGGGAAATCAATGATCAATTTGTGCGTAACATAACTTGCATGTAGAACCCCATGTGATGTATAGATTTCAATTTTCAAATCATGCCTTTGCTATTGGAAATTCCATCAATTGATGAGCAAGAAAGAAAGAAAAAAGAACATCAAAGGTGGGATGATGTGAAAAGGATTTTAGGGACAAATCCCAGGTGCCACTACAAGATTTTTAGATGGCATAACCCACAGAAAACACATATGAAAAACACTTTCAAAAAATTATAACCGAGCCACTTAGGTTTTGAATTGTGTAATTAACCATTTTTTTTTAGTTCAAATGTGTTTACAGTTGAATAACATGATCCTCGAATTGAACTGCAAACTAGAGATATAATGGACACTTACAAAACTAATCTGGATATGAAACATTTGACACCATATGCGTGAGAGAATCTAACACAATCATGTATGTTCACTGTTATTTTACAAAAACTTAAAAGTTTCATATATTCAAGGACACTTCAATTATAAACTAAAAACAGAAGCTAAGGCTTCCATCAAAAACACCAATGGACCAAACCCTAACATCATGCTAGAAAATCCTAAACCCATATGTATCAGATAGAGAGAAAGAGTATCTGGAGAGGCTCGTCGCTCTGATGCTAGCGACAATAGTGACAAAGGTCCGAGCAAGCAAATCAAGTTGACGGCAGAGTAAATGAGAGAGAGAGATGGAGAGCAGTGAGCAGAATGATTTTAGGAGCAGAACCAAGAAAGGGCAAACTATTAAGTGTCTTTGCGCTAAACACACCATTTGGCAAAACAAATACATAGCAGCAGTTAAACATTAACTGACACTAGTTAATGTTTAATCGCTGCTATTATTTTAAATAAGTTGAACAATAGTGGCAGTTAAGTTAACCACTGCTATTTATATTATTTAGAGGTGGTTAACTTAACTATTGTTAAATAACTGCCACTAAATTACTCCATTTTTTGTAGTGCCATCATCCCTCATTTCTCCCATTTCATTTCTTCCCCACTTGCATACACACTAACTGGGACATCCTTCTCCTTTTCCCCTCTATCTCTCATCTCCATCTAGGCACCAACACATATACATGACTAACAGGGATTGGAGTAAGCTCCTTCTCTATTTCTCACACCTCCTTCTATTCTCTAAGAAAATGATTAAAAAGTTAAAGGGAGGGGATGAGTATGGTTCGGCTATTCTAAGATCTACAAGAAAAGGATGAGTTTTTGTTTAGAAAAAATGGATCCATACTCATCCTTAGACTTTAAAAGAAATCTCACAAGATCAAGATGAAGTATGAAGCTCCATCTTGTCCTTTGAAGGCAAAGGAGGTTCAATTAAGAAAGAACGAAGAAGAAGAGAGAGAGAGAGAGTTGTTCTTAAAATTTTTTGGTATCAAATGTTTGTTTTTCTTTTTAAGAAAAATAAATCCTTTTTATGTTGTATCTAGGGAATAACCATCCAAGCAAATTCATTTTTAGAGTGAGTGCCTTTCTAATTTATCCTTGAGTCTTGCTTGGAATATTACTTAGTTTTATACATTTGCATGTTTATAACTCACTAATAACTCATTTATATTAATGATATTTGTTGTGAAAGTAAGGAAAAATATACTATTGTGGATGTTTGAAGTTTCTATCAAGAGGGAAATATTTGGGTCAAGAAAGTTTTTGCTTGACTTATGAATATTTTTTATTTGTATGATTTTAGTACTACTATATAGATCTTAGTGGATACACTAAGATGTATGAAGAATAGATGTCACGAAGGAATTATTTTGTGTGGATTGAGTTTTTTTTATGCAAATATATATATATAAAAAGACCTTAAAAGAGAGAAAGAAAAGCTACAAAAGAAGTAAGAATTGTAGTAGGACTACAATATACAAAATCAATACAGAATTTTATTAATTTCAAAGAAAGCTTAGAATTTAGACAAAACTCCAAATAGCTCCAGAGAAAGCTAAGAGGAAATGGCAAGCAAAAAATTTTGGAATGCCTTACAAATGAAATCCAAATCTATTTATAGGAAAATTTGGAATATGTAACATTCCTAATAGTACACTTTATAGTGTAATTTAATTATTTGCTATAGAGAAAGGGTTGGCAAGAATCTCATCATTTTGTCTCAGACAACATCTTTCTCTCTTTTCAAAAAGTTGTCTGACTGAAAAATAGTTTGTCTTCTTCTACCAACATTTCATTTGTATTTCATTTGCTTGGATTTTCATTTGAATTTCATCTTCTTGTAATTTGAATTTCCATTTGGACCAAAACTCAATCTTAGTCTAAAAGGCCAAAGCAATTGTTTTCATTTGACTGAGCGTAGTCCTCTGGTTCTAATTAACCAGAAGAGCTGGACTTTGTTAATTTTCCTTTGAGTTAAGAGGGAGTTTCTTGTAGTTTCTCTACATAATTCTCCTTAGTTGATGTGGCAGCCAGAACAACAACAATATTTGATTTGTCTTGCAAGAAAAAGCTTGATTTGGGCTTCATAATTTTGTAATAATAAGGATATTTCTTGAACCACTTCAAAATTTGGAATTTATAAGCTTTGTGAGCTTGATTGTAGGAAGCCCACCATTTGACAGAACCTGTTCTGTATAAAACTGAAAGATTTAAAAATTGATTTTCCTTAGCATACTGGTATTTCCAAAAATATATCCGAGGCAAACAAATTTTTGAGTAAAATTGAAGTAAGGTAAGGAAATTCCCAAAATTTGAGTTATCAAAGTAGGATTGGAAAACTTCCAATCCTTTTTTGGCTTCATTTGGAAAAATTTTAGGCAAAGGGCCAAAAAATATCCCACTATGTGAAAAACCAATTTCAAAATTTGTACTTAATATTTTGGTTAAAGAAAAATAACCAAGTATGTGAAAAGGTTTGATTTTGAAAATACAGGGTATTATACCAGGCTTGTATATAATCCCAATATGCATACCTAATTGTAAGCTATAGAAAACCTTTTGCCTACTGAGAGGTTTTGGCCCTAATCTAAAATTGATAATATTTTCTCAATTAAAAAAGTCAAATGAGTAGTAATTTCTAGATTATCTTTACTGATATAGTGGATGATCACTATAGATCTTGTATCAATTAAGATAAATTGATAAAAATATCTTATTTTTGAAAGAGAAGTTGGCACATAATGCCAATTTTTTGAAAAGAATTTTGTTATTGCGACTTTTAGATTTCCATGCCATATTTTGGTTTCCATTTGAATGATTTTCTTTTTTCCTAGGTTTCAAAAAGTATTTGGCTTATGTTTTTATTAGTTGGGAGTTTGATTTGGTAGAGATTTTGAAGATGAACTGGCTACAATTATTTGCTTGGACTTTTCTATAATGATTTGGTTTAATTTAAATTTAGGGATGAGAAGGGGTTTATCTTCATCACTTTTTTCCTCAACAATGTCTGCTCACAATTTTTTAGTAGGCAAGGCCAAGGGGTTTTGCATTTGGTTTGCAATGGCTTGTTAGGTTTCTATTGGTAAGTCCATCTCTAGTAAGGAGAAAGAATTAATTGGTTTGGGAGAAATTTCGGTGGAAGAGGCAACTTGTTTGCCCTTTTCTTTTGATTTGAATGATATTGGGGCATTTGATTTTGAAGCAAAATCCAATGGTGGACTTTGGATATTTGGAATTTTCTTTGAGTTTGGAGGTAGACTCTTATTTTCATCTTGCTCTTTCCTTGGCATTCTTCCCTTGCAAAAATTTGTGAGTGAGAAAATCAGGAAGAGAATTTGAAGTTCCTTTTATAAATTTAACTTGAAAATAAAAAACAGATAAGATGGCTTGCCATCTTGTGAAAATTTGTTTAGATGTTATGTTTTTAACATCCTTTTATAAAACATCTTTAGCAAATTTGCAAGCTACCCTAATTGTAAATTCTTGATTTAACAAACCACTTTGAAACTTTTGAATGTATAAAACAATTGATAAAAATTCTTTTTCAATAATTGAATAGTTTTGTTGAGTATGATTCTAATGTTTGGAAGTGAATGCAATCACATTCTCCCTACCATTTTGAATTTGTTTAGGATGCCACTATATCCTAAATCTAAAACATCAATCTCTAAAATCTTATAGGTTGATGGATCACTAAGATCCAAATATAGCAACAATTTGACTTGATTTTTAATTCTTTTAACAATACTTGTATGTAAATCCATCCATGGAGGCTGAGATTTGTTCAACCTATTATGCAAACATTGAATCACATTTAATAAATTTGGAAAGAAATCCAAGACATAATTTAAACATTCAAGAAATTTTCTAAGTTAGGTTTTGTGAATAATTTGTTCAAGGAATTTGTCAACAAACTAAATTGCTCTTTCTATTGGAGTAATAGTTTCTTAGAAAATATAATGTCCAAAAAACTAAATTTTTGTTTAAAAAGGAGAAATCTTTTTCTTTGAAATGTTAAACCATTTTTCTGAGTAGTTTCTAGGAAAAGTGTTTAAGTGTTTGAAATGTTGGCCTACATTTTGTGAAAAGACCAAAACACCATCGATATAAACAATAATAAAATTTGAAAAATGGATTGTAAATATCATTCATAACCCTTTGAAATTCTGAGGGGCCATTTTTCAAATCAAATGGAATTACATTCCATTCATATTGTTCAAATGGGACTGTAAATGCTGTTTTATACCTATCCTTAGGTTTTCTTTAAATTTTTCAGAAATCAGATTTCATATCAAATTTAGAAAATATTTTTGCTGAATGCAAATGACTTAGCAAATATTTTTTATTTGGGATTAGATACCTGATCCACTGAAGAGTTTTATTTAAAGGTTTGTAGTAAATTACAAGCCTAGAAGTATCCATTTCTACGTTTTTATTAACATAAAAAGTAGAGCAGGACCAAGGACTTTTGGACTTTTTGATATTCCCTTTAGCTAAAAGATCATCAATCTCCTTTTTACAGTAGTCCAGAAGTTCTTGATTCATTTGAATAAGATGAGCTTTTGTTAATATTTGTTTTTCAGAAAACTCTTTTTCATATGGTAAACCTACCATATGTTGTTTTCTTTTCCAAAATGCATTAGGCATTTCAAAATAAATTTGGCTTTAGAATTTCTTTTCTTAGATTTTATTTTATTTTGAACATTGCGAGTAGCCAATTGTTATTCTATTTTTTTGAAGGTTATTTCTTCAAAAAGATAATTTATTTTATTTATTTTATTTTTGATCAAATTGAGGATTTTGAAAATAGGTTTTTTTTAGAAATTTAAAGACTATTTTTTGTCCTAATTTCTCCATTTCTATCTTTTTAGTAGATACTAAAAAAGGCATTATTTGTTAAATGAAATAAGAACATAAGATTATTTTGCTAGTCATATCCTTAACTAACAGAAAGTTTATGTTACTTTTATGAAAATCATTTTTGAAAACAACATTTGAATGTTGAAATTGGATTTGAAGTTTAGATCCATTAGTACATTTAAGACCTTTCATGGTTTTTTTAAAATATTTTGTGGGTACTAACCTTTCTTGGATGTAGTTAGGGTTAGCTCTTGAATCAAACAAGGCTACTATCTTAATTGTAGACTCCTCTTTAACAATAAGTTCTATAAGGATGTACCATTCTTGAATCTTTAAGGAAGAAGTTAGTTTCAGAAAATCATCTGCATTGATGCTTTCGGGTTAATCTTTAATCGTATTTTTTCCTCCTTTTGAAAATCAAGAAACATTTGGTGAAAATTATTTTATGGGCCTTTTAAAACCTTGACTTCTTTTAGAAGATTTACTTCAGACTGTAAATCCTGTAAGGTAATAGGTTTACAATTTTCTAAGTGAAATCTTCTTAAAACATTTTTAAATTGTAGTTATTTGAAATAGGTTGTTTTGAAGAAGTTGAGGGTTTTTCAAGAGTCTTTTTTGAACTCTTGCAGATAACTTTTTTTTCATCACCATCAGGTGGTTTATAGATGACATCAAAAAGAAGATCTTATTTTGTAGAGAGAATATTTAAAGTATTTTGATTTTTAGATGATACTAATTCTTCAGATTCTAATGAAGAACAATAATTATCTTCATAGATTTGATTATTTTCTTGAACTTGTTCTTCATCTTTAGGAGAAAAATCTTCTAAAGATGTTTCAGCAAGTAAATTATTGATCTAGTTAAGCATTTGCTCATCAAGTTCAAGTTTCCCAAATTTTTTATTTAATATACAATATTTGGCTATGTGTCCTGGCCTATTATATTTAAAACAGGCTAGTCATTTGTCTATATTTAGTGGAAGAGTGTATCTAGGTTTTCTTCTAAAAACCTTACCAGTGGTTTTGCTTTCTCATGTTTGAGGTCTTAGGTTAGCTTCTACCTATTTTTCCTTACACTTATGCTTTGGCTTATAGATTTTTAGGTAGGTAAAACCAAATTATTCACAAAAGGATCCTAACTCTCTATGGTCAAGGGCTCTTTCTTTGACAAACTACCTATGGATTTTGTCCTCTTGGCAGATTTTAAGGGTTACTTTCTAGACATAGGAAACTAACTATCCATAAGTAAGTTGTTCATATGGGATAATCCTATTGAATTTATTCCTAATTCTCTCTCTACCTTATCTCCTAAAGATCTAGGGAGTCCAGCTAAGAATTTTTCTTTCCAAAAGGGCCGATTACTATCAAACATAAAGTAAATTTGCTCAAATAAGGTATCTTTATACCATTTAAAGTTGCTTTAGAGTTTTGTGACTAAGATTTGAAAGTAATTCTACTGATTTATCCTTCCAAAGGCTGGGATCTTCTATCAAGTGTTTGGTTATTGTATAGATCAAGGTATTTATAGTATTAGGAATAGGTCTACCATCTATTTCTAATAATAATTCTCCTTGACTATTTGATTTGAAGGCATTATGGATTTCTTGTCTTTTAAGTTGGTGAATTGAACATCCCACTAACCTATGAGTTAGCTAGTAAATCCAGTAATTAAGAAATGAATGACAGCCTTATCGGCACATCCATGCATAGTTTGGTAAGCTATGCTAACCATGGTCATTTGTTAGAATAGTTGGATTATTTCATACTTAAATTTGCCATCTAAGTTCCATTCATAGATGTTATTCCCATTATAGGAATTTTGTATGAAGGTTATTTGAGGTTCTATAGTATTTTGGAAATTTGGTTCTTTGGGTCTCCAAGTTGCTAAGGTGTTAAGGTTTTCTAACTTAAGCTAAGGTATTAACTACAATTTCAAAAATGTCTTATAAAGATTTAACTCAAAAAAGTGTAAACCTTTTATCTTACAGCATTACAATCTGAAGTAAATCTTCTGAAAGAAGAAGTAAAGGTTTTAAAAGCCCAACAAAATAGTTTTCACCTAATATTTTTTTATTTTCAAAAGGGGAAAAATAAGGTTGAAGATGAAGATGAAAGCATTAATGGAGATGATGTTTTCAAGCTAACTTATTTCTTAAAGATTCAAAAATGGTACATCCCTATAGAACTTATTGTTAAATATGAGTTTACAATTAAGGCAGTAGCCTTGTTTGATACAAGAGCTAACCTTAATTATATCCAAGAACGGTTAGTACCCACAAAATATTTTGAAAAAAACAAGGAATGTTTTAGATATGCTAATGGATCTAAACTTCAAATCCAATTTAAACTTTTGAAAAAGGAAGGTAGAAACCCTTAATATCTTAGCACCTTGGAGAACCAGATAACCAAATTTTTGAAATACTATGGAACTTCAAATAACCCTCATACGAAATTCCTATAATGGGAATGACATCTATGAATGAAACATAGGTGGCAAATCTGAGTATGAAATAATCCAACTACTCTAGCAAATAACTATGGTTAGCATAGCTTACTAAACTATGAATGGATGTATGAGTGCCAGATTTACTAGCCAACTCAAAGGCTAGTGGGATGATCACCTCACCAACTCAGAAACATAAGAAATCCATGATGCTTTCAAATTAGATAGTCAAGGAGAATTAGTATTAGGAATAAAGGATAGACCCATTCTTGATGCTGAATACCTTAATCTATTCAATAATCAAATACTTCATAGGAGATCCTAGCCTTTAGAAGGAAAAATCAGCAAAATTACTTTCAAATCTTAGGTGTAAAACCCTAAGCAACTTTAGATAGCATAAAAATACCTTCTTTAAGCAAACATACTCTAGGTCTAATAGTAATTAGCCCTTTTGGAAAGAAAAATTCCTAGCTGGACTGTTTAGATCTTTAGGAGATAAGGTTAGAAGAAAACTAGGAACAAATTCAAAGGGATTATCTCATATGAACAACTTATTTATGGATAGTTAGTTGCCTATGTCCAAAAAGTCGCCCTTAAAATATGCCAAGAGGACAAAATCCACATGTAGTTAGTCAAAGAAAGAGCCCTTAATCATAGAGAGTTGGGATCTTTCTATGAACAATTAGGTTTAACCTACCCAAAAACCTATAAGCCAAAGCATAAGCATAGGGAAAAATAGGCCAAGCCAAACCAAGATCTCAAATACGAAGGAGCAAAACCACTAGTAAGGTTTTTAGAATAAAACCTAGATGCACTCCTCCACTAAATATAGACAAACAACTAGTCTATTTTAAATGTAATAGACAAGGTCACATAGCCAAATATTGTAGATTAAATAAAAAAAAAACTTAGGAAACTTAAACTTAATGAGCAAACATTCAACCAGATCAGTAATTTACTTGCTAAAACATTTTTAGAAGATTCTTCTCTTGAAGATGAAGAATAAGTTTAATAAAATAATTAAATCCAAGAAGATGATTGCATTAATATCATCTGAAAATCAAAATACTTTAAATGTTCTCTCTACAGAACAAGATCTTCTTTTTGATATCATCTATAAACTACCTGATGGTGATGAAAAAAGAAATTATCTACAAAAGTTTAAAAAGAGTCTTGAAAAACCCTCAACTTCTTCAAAACAACCTATTTTAAATAACTACAATTTCAAAAATATTTTAGAAAGATTTAACTCAGAAAAGTGTAAACTTGTTACCTTACAGGATTTAAAAATTTGAAGTAAATCTTCTGAAAGAAGAAGTAAAAGTTTTAAAAGCCCAACAAAATAGATTTCACCAATGTTTTCTACTTTTCAAAAGGGGAAAATAAGGTTGAAGATGAAGATGAAAGCATCAATAGAGATGATGTTTTCAAACTAACTTCTTTCTGAAAGATTAAAAAATGATATATCCTTATAGAACTCATTGTTAAAGATGAGTTTACAATCAAGATAATAGCCTTGTTAGATATATGAGCTAACCTTAATTGTATCCAAGAAAGGTTAGTACCCACAAAATATTTTGAAAAAACCAAGGAAGGTTTTAGATTTGCTAATGGATCTAAACTTCAAATCCAGTTTAAACATTCAAATGTTGTATGGAAAATGATTTTCATAAAATTAATATAGACTTTTTGTTAGTTAAGGATATGACAAGAAGAATAATACTAGATTCTCCTTTCATTCAACAAATAATGCCTTTTTCAGTACCTATTAATAGGATAGAAATAGAGAAACTAGGACAAAAAAAAATAGTCTTCAAATTTTTCAAAAAACCTATTTTCACAAACCTCAATTTGGTCAAAAATAAAATAAATCAGATAGATTATCTTTCTAAAAAAACTAACCTTCAAAAGAATAAAACAATAATTGGTTGCTCCAATTGTTCAAAATAAAATAAAACTCCTAGAAAAGAAATTCCAAAGCCAAATCTGTTTTGAAATGCCTAATGCATTTTGGAAAAGAAAATAGCATATGGTAGATTTACCATATGAAAAAGAGTATTCAAGAAAAAAAAATACCAACATAAGCTCATCTTATTTAAATGAATCAAGAATTTCTAGACTACTATAAAAAAGAGATTGATGATCTCTTGGCTAAAAGAATTATTAGAAAGTCCAAAATTCCTTGGTTTTGCTCTACTTTTTATGTTAATAAAAATGTAGAAATAGAATGAGGTACTCTAAGGCTAGTAATTAACTACAAACCTTTAAATAAAGCTCTTCGATGGATTTGGTATCCAATCCTAAATAAAAAAGATTTGGTAAATCTTTTGCAATTAGCAAAAATATTTTCTAAATTTGATATGAAATCTAGTTTCTGGCAAATTCGAATAAAACTTGAGGATAGGTACAAAACAACATATACAATCCCATTCAAACAATATGAATGGAATGTAATGTCATTTGGTCTGAAAAATACCCCTCAAAATTTCAAAGGATTATGAATGATACTTGCAATCCTTTTATAAATTTTATTATTGTTTACATCAATAATACTTTGATCTTATCACAAAATGTAGACCAGCATTTCAAACACTTAAGCATTTTCTTGAAAACCACTCAGAAAAATGGTTTAGCAATTTCAAAGAAAAAGATTTCTCTTTTTTCAAACAAAAATTTGATTTCTTGGATATTATATTTTCTGAGGAACTATTACTCTAATAGAAGGAGCAATTCAATTTACTAACAAGTTCTTTGACCAAATTATTAACAAAACCCAACTTAAAAGATTTCTTGGATGTTTAAATTATGTCTCGGATTTCTTTTCAAATTTATCAAATGTTATTCAACCTTTGCATAATAGGTTGAAAAAAATATATGCCTCTATAGATAGATTTATATACAAATATTATTAAAAGAATTATATATCAAGTCAAATTTTTGCCATGTTTATATCTTACTGATCCACTAGCTTATAAGATTGTAGAGATTGATGCTTTAAATCTAGGATGTGGTGGCATCCTAAAAAAAATTCAAAATGGTAGGGAGCAATGGATTGCATTCACTTCCAAACATTGGAATCCTACTTAGCAAAATTATTCAACTATCAAAAAATAAATTTTATCAATTGTTTTGTGCATTCAAAAGTTTCAAAGTGATTTGTTAAATTAAGAATTTACAATTAGGGTAGATTGCAAATCTACCAAAGATGTTCTACAAAATGATGTTAAAAACTTAGCATCTAAACAAATTTTTGCAAGATTGCAAGCCATTTTATCT
Source organism: Saraca asoca (assembly GCA_026873985.1). Classification (NCBI taxonomy): domain Eukaryota; kingdom Viridiplantae; phylum Streptophyta; class Magnoliopsida; order Fabales; family Fabaceae; genus Saraca; species Saraca asoca. The sequence continues at coordinate 16,073 of JANHAO010002861.1, read as the reverse complement.
ATTTTTTACTTTCAAATTGAATTTATAAAAGGAACTTAAAACTCACTGCATAATTTTCTCACTCGCAAATTTTTGGAGGAGAAGAATACTAAGGAAAGAGCAAGATAAAAATAAGAGTCTACCTCTAGACTTAAAGAAAATTCCAAATGTCCAAAGTCCACCATCGAATTCTACTTCAAAATCAAATGCCCCAATATCATCCAAATCAAAAGAAAAAGACAAACAAGTTGCTTCTTCCATCCAAATTTCTCCTAAACTAACTAATTTTTTCTCCCCACTAAAGATGGACTTACCAATAGAAGCCCTATAAACCATTGTAAGTCAAATTCAAAATCCCTTGGCCTTGCCTATTAAAAAATCATGGGCAAACATTACTGAGGATGAAAATGATGAAGATAAACCCCTTTTCATCATTAAATCTAAAGTAAACCAAATCATTGTAGAATAGTCCAAGCAAATAACTGTAGCTGGTTCATCTTCAAAACCTATTACCAAATCAAACTCCTAACTAACAAAGACACAAGCCAAATATTTTTCAAAACCTAGGAAAGAGAAAATCATTCAAATGGAACCTAAAATATGGCATGAAATTCTTAAAGTTGCCATAATAAAATTCTTTCCAAAAAATTGGCATTATGTGCCAACTTCTCATTCAAAAACAAGAGATTTTTATCAATTTATCTTAACTAATACGAGATATGTAGCAATCAAACACCATATCAGTAAAGATAATCTCGAAATTACTCCTCATTCGACTTTTTGAATTGAGAAAATATTATCAATTTCAAATTACGACTAAAACTCCTCAATAAGTAGAAAGATTTCTATAGCCTAGATCCAACTGGGTATACATACTATGATTATATACAAGCCGGTATAATATCTTGTATTTTTAAAATTAAACTTTTTCACATACTTGGTTATTTTTCTTCAACCAAAATACCAAGTATAAATTCCCAAATTGATTTTTCACCTAGTGGGATATTTTTGGTCCTTTACCTAAAATTTTTCTAAATGAAGTAAAAAATGGATGGGAAGTTTTCCAATCCTACTTTGATAACTTAAATTTTGAGAATTTTTCCATCTTACTTCAATTTTACTCCAAAATTAGTTTGCCTTGGATATACTTTTGGAAATAGCAATATGCTAAGGAAAATCAATTTTTAAATCTTCTAGTTTTATATATAACAAGTTCTATCAAATGGTGGTCATCTTACAATCAAGCTCACAAACCTCATAAATTCTAAAATTTGAAGTGGTTCAAGAAATATATTCATTATCACAAAAATTTGAAAGCTAGAGCAAGCCAATTCTTGCAAGACAAATCAAATATTGCTACTGTCCTAGCTATAACATTAACTAAGGAGGATTATGTAGAGAAATTACAAGAAATTCTCCTTTAACTCAAAGGAAAATTAGCAAACTCCAGCTTTTCTAGTTCAATAAAACTATAGGACTATACTTAGTTACATGAAGATGATTGCTTCAGCATTTCAGACTAAGACTGAGTTTTTGTTTGAATGGAAATTCAAATTACAAGAAAATGAAATGTAAATGAAATTCTAGTAAATGAAATACAAATGAAGTGTCGACAAAAGAAGATAAACTATCTTTCGGCCAGACATTTTTTTGAAAAGAGAGAAAGATGCTATCTAAGACAAAGCAATGAGATTCTCGCCAGCCCTTTTTCTGTAGCAAATAATTAAATTACACTGTATTAGTGTATTGTTAGGAACTATTATAGATTCCAAATTTTTCTATAAATAGATTAGAATTTCAATTGTAAGGTATCTAAAAATTTTTTGCCTACCATTTTCTCTTGGCTTTCTCTAGAGCTGTCTGAAGTTTTGCCTAAATTGTAAGCTTTCTTTTAATTTAATAAAATGTTGCATTAATTTTGCATATTGTAGTCCTACAATGATCTTTACTTCTTTTTCTTTCTCTCTTTTAGGATCTTCTTCCATGATCTTTGGTGTGTGTGTGTGTGTCCATGTGCCTATATATATATATATATATATATAGGATGTTGAATATGGAAGAATAATGGTGAATCTAAGCATAGAGTGACTTGACCACTGATGGCCCAGTATGTTAAGATAAGAAAATGGTAGGTTTCGCCATGTGGTGGCCAACCCCTAAACATTACAAGAAATTTTATTATTTTTGATAGATTTCATCAAATGAAAATCAATTAAAAATAAATACTAAAATTCAAATGGTAAAATATTTCTAACAAAAAAAAACCATAAAAAAATAAGCACCAAAATTCAAATGGTCAAATATTTCCTACCAAAAGCAATCCATCAAAAATTTATTTACAATAGAAAAATCAATGAAAGATCCAAATCTAGCATAAAATTTTAAAATTTTGCTTGCTATTTCCAACAAAACTTAGTATACAATGGATTTTTTGATGGAAAAACCCATCGAATATTTGAAAAACACTTAAACATCAAAAGGTAACATTTCTTTCTCCATTTTTCTTTTCTTCTTCTTTGCATTGTAGCATCAGAGCTCTTCTCTCCCTCCTAAGCATGATTCTTGCATTTTGAATGTGAAATTTACAATTCTAAACCAATTAAATCATTTATAATGCATTAATTTGCTTGCATGCAGAGGTTAGGTTATATTTTTAATTATAAATTGGTTAATTATTGAAACAATTAATTGTCGTGTTAAAATAATAAGTTAGATTTAGGGATAACATTTTAATTTATGATTTACTAGTTATATCTTGAATTAGATTGAATAGAATTAACTAGTTAGAGGATATACTTGATAACATTAGTTGGTAAAAAATTGTGTTGTTGATATTAGAATAATTAACTAGTTAGACATTCAAATTATATATTAAATGTCTTATTTGATTCAATATGATTCTATTTGGTACTAGAATTCCACAAAAAAAATTAAAAATTTCAATAAAATTTTCTTGAAATTTTTTAAAAAATATTTTTCCAATAGATTTTTGACAAACGTTTAAAGAAAAATCAATTTTTTTATTGAATAGATTTTTTTTGATTTTTTTTAAAAAAATTGTTTGCCTTTATACCCATAAAAAAAATCCATTGAAAAATAATTTCCGATACTAATTTCTCTAACATCTCAAATTCTTTAGAAATTTTAATTTTTGATGGAAAAATTCGTTGAAAACAATGATTTTTTTTTGTAGTAAAACTTTGTATGAAAATTCCTATGGCATTAAGAGAAGGCATACAATCATCACCTTCCAAAGAGATATAAGTTTTGTGAAATTTTTAGTTAATATGATTTTAATCAAATTTAAAATATAAAAAAAGTGTTAAAAATAAGGTGAAAACAAGTTCTAAAGGTTAGTCTTGAAATAAAATGGTAAAATGAGTTTGACAATAATGGCATTTATACCTGTGCTAGATTATGTGAGACCTAGGCCCAATAGGGCTAAAATGACCTTTTATGAATAAAATGAGTCCAAAGGCTAAAATGAAATAAGATGATTGTGTTGGGAGGATAGAGAGATCTGACACCATTTTAGAAGAAAGAGGGTTACAGATGAATAAAGGGAAAATGATGGAGGATAAAGGGTTACGAATGAAAGGAGTCATGGAAATCTATACTATTATGGCAATTTTAAACTCATATTATGAGATTTGAAAATTCTTGACTCTTATTACCAAATTTGGAACTATTAGACTTTTTTGTTTGAAATTTTAGAAGTTTTACTCTAAATTTTTCATTATAATATTCCAAATGAAAATTTTAAATGCCTATATATTATAGAGGTTTCTTAGTAAACAAAATTATGGAAATTTGATAACTTAGTGTACTTAAATTAGTAATAAAAATAAAATGGAATAAATACATCCTAATCTCTTTGTTATGGACTTCTAAATATATCTAAGTGTATGTTTCTGGTCGAGGACTCATACAAGTGGGTTAGACAGTCTCTCATTGAGCACATGTACTCATACTCTTTATTGTTGCATTTGTTTCCAAATACTATGGAGTTATTTTCTCAAGCCAACCATGTATCTCACTAAACATCACTTTGATGCTTTGTTTTGGAACCTCTACACTACATATGGGACGTGTTAGTTGTTGTTTTATTACTTTTATTATAGACCATTTTAAAAGACAACTATAAGAGACTTAATTAGGGCCTTAGAGTATTAGGTTTAGACCTAGTAATAATAACATTTGCGAAGCCTAAATAGACTAGAAGTATGCCTAAAAATATGTGCAACCATTTTTGCTAATTTATAATAGTAAGATATGATGGTCTTATCAGTTGTGATTTTATTTATTTCTAAAATAGATAATGTTTAAATGATTGAAATGAGAAATTTTGTTAATAGTTGAATTGAATCTATATTTGTATTATTAATTATAATGTATCATAAATAATACCTTGATGACAATAAAAATTAAAATATATAGTACAAAAAGGGGGTCTAGGCATGCATGTATATGTATGGCTAAATATAACCTAATTGTACAGGGTTATTGTAACACCTCCTAAGTTAGAAGGTATTGAATCAAGTTAGAATAGTGTTCAACTGAGACTAAAATAGGTAGGATTGTAATAGTAGACTAGGCTAAGACTATAGGACTAGTTGGGTTAGGGTTTTAAGCTGAGCAGGTGCTTGAGACTTGAATCGATCAGTCAACTGATTGGTCCAATTAATCAAACGTGCACCAATCGATCGACCGAACCATCTCGGGATTCTATAAGGGGAGCCTTCCAATGAAAATCAAAATTCTCATTTGCAATTGAATAACTTTCAAAGAGTGTTAGCTAAAAATGGTTCTAGTTTATGTCTTTTAAGAGTGTGAGCCTAAGGTAAAGTTTGGCTTAAAAAGGCTAATTTCTTATCTTAAATTCTTATTTTTCTTTAGTTTTGATTTTCTTTGGTTATTGCATAGTGTTTTCTTAATAGTGAAAAGCCTAGAGTCAAAACTAAAAAGGAGCTCCAAGGTTAGGTTTAGAAGAATTCTAGGTGAGTGGGGATTTTTATTCTTATGGCTTCATTTTCATTATAAACATCTATGTTTTCAAAATAGCCTAAAATGTTTTCTGCAATGTTAGGAGAAGCAAAAAAAAAAGGCCCAAACAAAAGCATAAGATTATCAAGATAGGAAGAACAAGATAATAAAGGTAGAATTATTAAAATTGTTTGTCTACATGAATTATGTGTATGTAGCGTGGGTGGGCTTAGCATAGGTTGAAACTTAGCCTTAGTAAAATACTTTTAGAAAATGCGACTTTTTCATAATTAACATAATTTAATTATCTAGTAATGATTAAAATAAAGAGGATTATTCTAAATGGATTTCAATAGAGACTAAAAGACCTAGTAATGATAGAATGGAAACACTTAGAGATTGAATCCTAGTGGTGATGTTTGTGAATGATGACTTATACAAAGTAAGGAAGAGAACACCTATGTGTACTAAGAAGATAAACTAAGTGATTTATCCATTACTGTGACAACGATAATAGCCAATGACTCCGAAGACAAGTGCAATGTAGAAGAGCACAACTAATGGAATGTATAAAATGTGCATTCAACATGATACAATATGGCTAAAGACCAATCTCATCACTTCCTTTCCTTTAATTTACATAGTATCAATGTGTGTTATGATTGACCTACCTTGCAAGGCTAGTAAGACATGTGAAATGAATGACTAATTTATAATTGGTTGACTTGAGGGTTCTACTAATAATTACCACAATACCATTATTATATGATATGATTGGTTGACTTGAGAGTCTCATTACTTGATGCCATGAGGTAGCCATTGCTTATGATCAATTGACCTGATAGTCCCATTACTTGCTACATTAAGATAGCCATGTCTAATAGATGATTTGAATTGAATAGGAAACGTTAAAAAATGAAAGATGATATAAAATGCATGATGATGCAGTGAATGTTACTTTAAGCATAACGAATATGATGATTCATGTGAATGTATATACCAATATACTTATGATTATGTAAACTCTCACTTTACCTAGTATTTGGGTTGTACTCACCTTCTTTTATTTAACATTTTCAGAAAATGAAATTCAAGTGATCCTTGATCAAGCATGGCTTGCTCTTGTCTATTAGAGATAAGAGTTTAAGTTTCTAGTATGCAAATATATCACATGGTAGAGAATGTCAATTGTCAGCCAAGTCAACAAGTCATGTCAAGAGCCTTATGTTTTCTTTAAATCTTCATATAAAGGATTTATTTATTTTCAATGGTTTATCTCCATTTTATGTTTTAAACTAAATTGTGGACACTTGAATCTGAATTTTGATTTATTTGAAATTGAATTTATTTAAAGAAAGGTTTATTTGATTTTTACAAGTTTAGAGCTTATGGGTTTTTGGATTGTCACCTAGTAATTCATACTGATAAATTGGTATTAGAGCTCAAGTTGTGTTTTGTTGGCATTAGGGATGAATCACATTTGAGCAATGATAATTACACTCAGGAGTAGTTATCATTCTTTGGGATTCATCCATTTGTGTTCACCACAAAATTTATCTACATCTTCGGTCAAAAATGCTTACGTTAACTTCAAAAATTTTGTTTCCTTTGGAAACTTAGAAGGAAATGGTCCCTAAAACATGAAATACAAGAGCTAGAGATTAAAACGAATATAAGAATCAGAAATCAAACCTACCATCGAATCCAAACAAAATGAACTAGCTTAGAGGAAACATAGTACACGGAGTCATAGGACATAATGCAAACTTGATGATTAGAGTGGATCAGTTGCAATGCATGGTAGAAGCCCTAATCCAAAATTTGGCTTAGAGACAAGGACATAAAGATCAAGAAACACGTGGGAGGAGCACCAACTCTGCAAGAGCTTCTGATTTTAGAAGAAGGGCTAATAGCCAAGGAACCACTGAAGATTGGTGACAGCAGAATGATAAAGAAGGGAAACAGGACCATGACACAAGTTTTGATGGTCTGGTAAATTCATTTCCCGAAGATGCAACATGGGAAGTGCTATATTAATTGCAATGAAGATTTCCAAATTTTAATCCTTGACGATAAGGATTATCTGAAGAGAGAGGAATTGTTATGGTAAAAAAAATAATTGGCAATTAAATTTCTACTTTGTTAGTAAGATTACGTTAGAAATGGAATTGTAAGCTGCTTTAGGCAGGGATTGGGTTTGGACTCTCAACCCACAATCTGTTAGGGCCCAAGACCCGGGGTTACCATTCATGATTTGCACGTAATTACTTCGTAAAAAAATACTTTTACTTCTAAGATTTAAGAAAATTAGTGAATATCTCATAATTTAGATACCTAGTTAGACATCCCTCACAGCACAAAGAAGATTGTTGCATTTAAACATAAATTCAATCAAAATTTAAATTTAAATTTTTTATCAATGAAATCATAAGAAAAAATGAATATAAAATTCAAATAAAAGAATATGTAATATTTTAAGATAAAAAATATATTTTAATTAATAGAGCGATTAAAAAAAGTATTATATTTATATCAAAATTTGAGTACTTTTCCATTTATCATATTTTATCAATTTGAATTTAATTAAAGTATATATTTAATTATAAAATATTTAGAATATTCCATATTATTTGATTTAAAATCTAAAGTCATTTTTTCTTATTATTTTATTAATAAAATTTTTAAATTTAACTTTAAGCGTAACATTTTTCTTTTTAAAAACGCTTTGGTTAAATTTTTAAATTAGAGAGAAAATTTGTATAATTTCATTAAATTTAAGAGAGATCAAAATATCTTTTTTGTCAAAAATGATTCCATTAGACACTATAAGAAAATTTATAATTATCAAAAATAACGATCATTGAAAGGTATTAGAACAAATGATATCATAAAATTTATTATTTATAGTTAATGATCATTAATAATAATTCTAAATGATTATCAATAATTATAACAATTAAAAATATATTTATAAATACTAACTCATCTAACTTTTTTTTATAACTAACAGTGATTATAAAAAATAAGCAAATACTTGTTTTAATAATTTTGACGATCACTAATGAGTTAATTTTTTTAATATTAGATTATTTTTATAATCATTATTAATTACAAAATATGTTAGATAAGTTAATACTTTCACATATATTTTTTACAACCATGACGGTTAATAATCATTTAAGATTATTATTAATAATAAATTTTGTAATATTATTTATTTTGACATTTCTCGATAATCATAATCATCGATGATAATAATAGATTTTTTTTTTTACAAAGAGGTGGTATAATACATAACATGTCAAGGTAGTGATTCTTTCTAAGAACTCCTTCCTTTCTCTCTCTCTCTCTCTTAAGGAAAAGACAAGAAATTAGCAATATAAGTTGATTAAAGTTTCCATTGAATTCCAACCTCGAACTCTATATACATCTTATTTTTCAGCCGCTTAAAGCAAAACGGCAGCATATCGTGCAGATACTTTCGAAGCTAGAACGAGCTGTCTCATCTTGTTACTGGAATGTTATATATTGTCCCTCCGTACGTCCATAGATGCTTGACCATAATTACAAATGTAGGTTTATGTTAGACTTCCATCATAGTGATCATTAAGTGATATATTAGGGCATTTTAGTAAAGATACAAACTATTGAACTTTTATAGTGATCAAAATATTATGGTTCCTTCACTATAAAATACGAATTTCAAATTGAAAAGAAATTCTTATAACCCAAAGTGACAGTTTAACTTTGTTAGAAATATTAATAAATTAGTTATTACACCTTTTGCTAATATACTATCACTCCCTATTTGAAAAAAATAGTTTATCTTACAGTTCAGTAAAAAATTATGGTACAATTTTTATTAGAATTAAATTTCAATATAAAATAATATATATATATATATATTTTTTATATGCTTAAAGTTTTATTGAGTGAGATGTTATCTCTTTAAACTTTAAAAAAAACTATAAATTTGCATCTTTGAACAAATTATTCTCTTAAAATTTGTAAAAAATTATAAAAATATTAAGTGAATATTAGTTTTAACCCTAATGCCGTAAATGTATTGCATATATATGACTTAAAGTCCACATTAAATGTATTATTGGTTTAAGTCATTCTCCAAATATAGATAATAAAATTCATATTTTAGTGATGAAACAAGATTTTTAATTCAAATTTCGTATCTCATAGGTGAAAAAAGAAATATTTTTAATAAAATATATGTAACATATTTACTAGATTAAAGTTAAAATTAATAGTTATTTAATGTTTTTGTAGTTTCTTTAAACTTTAGAGAAGTAATTTGATTTTTTTTTAATTCAAAGTGTAATTTATATGCTTTTAAAGTTTAAAAAGATTATTTATCAATAACTGCAACTTCAAGGATTTAAAATATATATATATATATATATTTTAAAATAATGTGAGTTTATATATTATTGTCATTTTCAATTCAGGCGGTTTTCATGAGATGGCGCTAATTTGACATATTAAAAATAAAATTAATTTCTAATAATTTAAACTTTTGGTATGAATTATCCATGATTCACCTTGTCTTAGTTATTGCCAAAATGACAAAAACGTTCCAAAATAAAATAGTGAAACAAAGATGTAACAATGAAATTATGAAACACTTATCTTGCTATTCTCACCTCTATATAAGTGCACACCAACTCATTGGTTTGCAGTGTAAGCCATTTCCTAAGTATTTTCCTCAGACAGTTGGGCATGGCAACTACTAAAACTTTGTTGAGCTTGGCAATCATGATAGTTGCCGGAACCCTAATCTTTAACAATGATCAAGTGTCGGCTCAATGCGGTGGTAGCATTCCCGCCCTTATATCCCAATGCTCACAGTTTGTCCAAAAAACCGGCCCGAAAATTCCACCGTCGGCGTCGTGCTGTGCGGTGATGAGACCCTTTAATATCCCATGCGTGTGCAAGTTAGTTACCAAAGAAATTGAAAAACTCGTAAGCATGGACAAGGCTGTCTTTGTTGCACGGTCTTGTGGGTTGACAGTTCCACCTGGAATGCGTTGCGGATGTAAGACTTTCTTTCTTTGATTAGGATCTAGCGTAGAAAACGTAGTTGCAATTGCTGCATCTAGTTTTTCATTTTTATGGGATCTATAGTAATTCAGGGGCCTCATATATTTAATAGTGAGATGCAGGAATTGCAACTATAATTAACACACTAGATTCAAATTTGAAAGTTGCTTTGAATTTATAACATGTTATAGAGTGATATTCTTAATATATATACACACAGAAAACATTTGAACAACTGGATTTAATAAATAAATAAGAATAAATTGTTTGGCACATTATAAATTTTGTATAAAAAACGGCTAAAATGCAATAAACCTCCTTATACTTTGAATCAAATACATATAAGTCTTCGACCTTTAAAAATATATATATAATCTCTTTGCACTTTAAGTTATATGTACTTTACTTATTTTAATTTATCTTTTATCCATATTTCTAATGAAACATGACTATTATTTGATTATTATAAATCATTATTTTTTTAAAAAAATATCAAACAACTAAATTTAATTTTTAGAAAGGAAAAATGAAAATTTATGTTTTGAAAAGAAAAAATGTGAAAGAACTAAATTTAATTTTTAAGAGGAAAACGAAATCTCTTCCTATTTGATTTTGTATGTGCTCTAACGTTATAATACAAAACTTCATAATTAGATTAAATTTGGAAATAATAAATTATTTTTTAGCTTTCAAAACAAAATGAAGGTTTTTTTTAATCATATGATAATTACATGAGTATTTTATTATGTTTATGGATAGATAACATATGGTTGTGGGTAAAATGCATTCAAATTAAAGTATAAGGCGGTAGGTTACATCTTTTTAAAAGTCAATGAATTATATATGTACAAATTATTCAAAGCACAGAAAGTTTTATGTATTTTAACCTAAAAAATATGTATAATTTTAAAAAAAATAGAAAAAATATAATGAATCTGATGATAATATATGATAGTGATATGACGTCTTTTTTAAATATATAATATAATATTAATATAGACTATTTTAAATTAGATTTTTATACTTGTGTAGATTGAAAATTTGTGAAATAAATTCAATGTGGCTAGTATTACTCAATAATTGTGTCAAAATTTATACAGCTAATAATAAATAATAAAAGCAGAGCGCAAGCATAGATAATATAGTTATCAACTATAATGAAAACAAAGGGATGGTGTGGATATTAGCTCACAAAGAGAATAAAGTCTTCAACCTAATATTAATTAAATCAACCATAGAAATACTTTATTTTATATTTGAATTCAGTTATTATAATACATTGATAGTTTATATGTAACATCCTTTATCTCTTACAAAAGATGAACACTTCTGTGATTAAATCTCATCATTTTTTTCACTTTCAACTTTATCTTGGTTAGTTACATACTATGACATAAATTAAACCATAAAATATATTGCTAAAGTTCAAATTAATCACAACATACAGGCTTTCAATTTACAGGTAATGATACCATATGTATTTGAGGTTGTTACAAGTTATCATGCAACTTTCTAAAAATATAATTTTAATTTATACAAAGTTTTGTAGTTAACATTATACGAATACAATGAATAACAAATATACAAAATGTTACAATTTTATTGATTAAATTTATAACACAAATTTTTTTAAATTTATTTTCTTTTCATTACAAAGGTCTAATTATTTTACAAATAGTTGCAAGAAGTGCAAAAAAAAAAGGAAAAAAAATCTAACCTCCTTTGAGATTGAAAGTAATTATGATGACTTTTTCTCTCATTTAAAAATCTATACAGATTTCCTCGCCGAACCGACAATCTTTCCAAGATAAAAAATTATTATATTTAAATTCAAATTCAACTTTTTCATTAATTATATTTTAATTATTTAAACTTTATTAGAGCTTGCATTGTCAAATCCTACAATCATCTTCTCTCACCATTTTATCAAATACAAATCTAAATTGAATATAAATTTAATTGTAGTTTTTTTTTTTTTTTGGTATTTTAAGGACAATTATAGTCAGTTAGACAACTGCACCTCTTTCTTAATTAGTTGATAGGGAAGATAACTGATGTGTTAATCTTGTGGGCTTGTCATTGTCACAGCTTTTACAGTCCCGCCCAAGGCATGAAGGAGAAGAGCCTAAGTACCTTCACAATCTTCGGTGGATGCTATTTGGTGAATAAGTGTTTCTTCTATGCTATTGACAATAAAATGCATCCTGTACGGATATTCACGTTATTATGTCGAAAAGCTTCCATGGAAAGCATATCCCATGTATTTATAAGTGTTCCCAAAAATCAGTATGTAATGTACTACTTGTTTATAAATATTGTTGACATGCAAATAAATATTAAAAAATAAGATTAAGTATTATTCTCTTGAATACTAAAATGAAGAAAATGATACAATTAAAGATACAATGAATGACACAAAATCACAAATACATATATAAAATGTTAAATTAATGGTTATCTTGATAGATGTTGTTGAGGGGAAAAATACCTCTAAGCTATTATCCAATGTCATCCCATTATATGATATAGAATACCACAATTGAGAAACCTCTGATCATGATCAAGGATATATTACTTTCTAAAAACGCAACATCTTTGCACACCAGGAATCCACTTACACGTATTAAGTGAAACGCAAGTGTGAACACTATATTTTATCTAGATCAATTAGAAAATACCTTTAAAAAATTATTAAAAAAATACAACAACACATATATTTCATGTCTTGATTTGGTTTATTAGTTTATCCCATTATCATAATTTTTTTTGGCCAAAGAATTTTCTTTTCATGGTTCAATATTTTTGAATTCTTATTTTATTACTAGGTCTAAATCATGTAATAGTGTCCATGTAATCATGAAATAGATTTTCATCTAATATGATTTTGTGCGTAAATCAAATAGATAATATTTATTATGGCTTTAAATTGGCAATGTTTAAAATGTAACGTTTAGTTCTATCTCCTTACTTTAGAACCATATTTTCATTTTTTTTAAGGGGTATTTATGAACATGATAAATTTAGAAACAAGATTACTGTGTGTGTGTGTGTTTTTTTTATATATTCTTATCTCGACATTATCTTCTTCCATTAATACTCATATTTACACCATCATCATTATTATCGATACCACTTTCTTTTGCGGTTCATATGACAGGTGGATAATGGCCTGCAAATAATGTTAATATGGTTTTATCATTGTCATCTAAAAGTGATGGGATTTGACAATTATTACATTATTGTGGATATTTAATTTTGATATCTATAATCATGATTTATGTGTTTCTTTGATCTTTATCTTGAATTCTATTGGATTGGTGCTGTATTGGTTGGTTATTGAAGCAAACTGATAAATTTTTATTTTATTTCGATGATAATTTCTTTTTCTTTTTCTTTTTTTTTTCTTTAGTATCCACATTTGATTTTGGATCTCTATTAGTGATGTCATTTGTTTCATGTGTTCCAAGTGTGTCTTTCATTTTCTTAGGAAAATTGTGATTTACATTATTAAAATTTTCTTTTAGTTTGTAAAGTTAAAATCATTCATTAAAAATAATTGTATCTTAGTGTGTTTACAACATCTTAATTGATGATAAGATAGTAAACTATTCAGCCACCATATGTAGCAACTATCTCCATTTTCTTTAGGCTCAAGAATAATGCCTTAAGAGATAAAGAGTTTCTGGCCTTTTTTGTGAAAGAATTATGGGATATATTCGGATTGCATTCATTTGTATTTAAAATTTCTATTAATTTCATTTTTGGGACTTTGAGAGAATTTTAGACACTTTTTATTTTAAATTTTATTTTTTATCTTATATATAATAATAAAAATAAAAAATGCTTCTAACTTTCTTTTCTTTGGTTTTATAAAAAATAAAAAATAGAAAAAATCCAACTTTCTTTTCTTTAGTTTTATATATAATAAAAAATACAAAAATAAAAATATTTGATTTTCAATTGCATTTGTATTACTTTTCAAAATTATTTACTTATTCAACTTTCATTCAAAATTATTTTTCTTTTATTTACTCTATTTTTTAATTTACACTTCATATTAAATTATTTTTTAAATAAATAAATAAATGATTCTAAAAACTACGAGGACTTTGATCTTTCTTTTGGAGGTACATAAGCCATAATTTTATAGTTTAAGCCCATTTTATTTAAAAAATTATTTCTAATAAATAATTTTTTTAGTCCATTTTCTCAAATCCTACATCTATGGCTCCACCATGTAGTAAGTCCACTTTTCTCTCTACTTCTAATAAAGTAACAAGTGAATACTATTGGGATGTTTAAAAAAATATTTTTTTTCTTTTATCTTTTGAATATTGTCTTTATATATTTTAGAGATTAAGATAATATTTTTTGTTAGAATACATTGTACAATTATTTTCTTTATAATTGTTTTATTTAACAAGTGTTGTAGGGTGTCTAACACCTTTTCTATAATTAATTTTCTTTTTTTTTCTTTTGAATATTGATATTGTATATTTTAGAGATTAATATAATTTTTTTGTCAGAATATATTGCATAATTATTTCAAGCTAGCATTTGAAGGGGAGCTGAAATCTCAAGAGTTAAGGGTTGTTTATGAGGTTTTCAGGCGTGGATCACCGATGGAGGCAGGATAATTGGACTGCTTTGATAAAGCCTTCTTCCACTGTGTTTGAGCTGGAACCAAAGGTTGGTCACGCTTTCTAATTTTATATATATATATATATATATATTGTTAGAACATCGAAAATCAACGTGATCCGGGATGGTTTGTTCAGTTAAGGTTTTTGAAAATTTTTGAAATTTTCGATCTGACTGTCGAACAAATCCATCACTTACGCTCACCTAAATGCACTATATAATAAATGTCTTCCACTTGTCAATAAAGGGTAAGTAAAAAAAAATTATTTTTTTAATTTAAATCATAAATAAAACTTCTATATCTATCTCTTTTTACAATAAATAATTTATTTTAAATATCTATCTTTTTAATTTTACTGCATTAAGTTATTGAATTATTAATTTAATTTTTCATTTTCTGAATTATGAAATGATATTTTGATTTCTAATTTTTAATATTTAAATTATTTACTTATTTGATCAATGCAAGTTTAGTATCCATTTTAATATTATCAAAATAATTTTAACTTATAATTTGGTGATATTTAAATATTTATTATTAAAAATAAAAATTAAAAATATTTTAAAATTTTAATGAATTATATAATTCAGAATTTAAATAATTTTAACAATATATCTTCTAATTTTTAAATTGTAAACTAATTTAATTAACATTATATATCCTCATTATTTATGAAAATTATTTATTTTAAAAAATATTTAATAATATTATCTACACACGATTGTCCAAATTCATAAATAGATTTCAATTTAAATCATTTTTTATGTATTAAATAATTTATATATAAGTAAATAATTATATTTATATAGAAATAAAATATTTATAAATATATGATTAATAATATTTAATTATGATTTAATAAATAATTTCTACTTAAAAATGTTCACTTTTAAAATTTTCATATTGTGTTTAAGTATTAAACACTAATTATGATATATCATGATTTCTCCTTTTTTAAATTTTTATCATAATTTTAATTTAAAATATATCTAAAACTTCATAAAAAATATTTTAAAAATATTTTTTGAAGATAATATATTAATTATGATAATATATGAACTCTTATTAATTAAATAATTAAATCTTTTTATATAAATTATTTAACTTTATTTTTTAAAAAAATTATAAATAAATTCATATGAATATTAATATATTAAGAATATATTTTTGAAAAAAATTGTTGATGGCAAAATATGGTCCGTGTGAGGGGGACCAAACTTCGGCCAACAAGGGGGTTCTTCGGGGATCCCTGACCTGTTCTAAGTTGATCAGTGTGAAGAGGACGATTGACTGAGATTGTAGGAGAAGAGGAGAATAGTAGAAGGGACACAGGATTTTTACGTGGTTCGGCCAAATCCAGGATTACTGGACTCTACGTCCACGGTTGAGTGTATTTTTATTATGATTGTCCATCCCT
>JANHAO010002860.1:0-27502 GCA_026873985.1 Saraca asoca | reverse complement strand
AATAATTTTTTTCATACCCATACCCGCCCATCACGGGCGGATATCCACGGGTAAACGGGTATGTGGGTAAAATTGCCATCCCTAATCATCTCGCTATGATTTTCCAGCATAACCACGAGTCATTAAAAGACTATATTGCTAGGTTCAAGCTCGAAGCCAATTCAGTGGAGAATCCATCTGAAGAAATCATGCTGGTGACGATCTCCGTGGGGCTCTACAAAGATGAAAAGTTGTACAAGAGTCTATAGAAGTCCCTAGTAAAGGACCTCACTGAGTTCTATGAGTGAGCTGCTAAGCAGATTAAATGGAAAGAGACCTTTGGTTCGGAAAGGTCTGAGAAGAAGGATGAAAAGGTCGGCTCCTCCCACGGCAAAAAGAGGAGTGACATGGACCAAGGTGATCGTCCCACTGAACGGAGTGCGAAGAAGTCCAAAAAGCCCAAAGGTGAGCGACCTCAGCATTTGGACTGTTACGAGCAATATAGCATCCTATCAGATTCCCAAGATAAAATTTACTTGGTGGAGAAAGATAAGGAAAACTTTGGAAGGCCTAGACCCTTGAAGACCCCATTTAGGAAAAGGAACAAGGATGTATTCTGAGCCTATCACAATGAGGCTAGTCACCGAACCTCAAATTGTTTAGCCCTCAGAGATGCAATTGAAGACCTAATCAAAAAGGGTCGTCTAAGGGAGTACATGGTACAACCTACAAGGCAGCAACCCCAGCCTCTCCAATATAAGTACCGGCCAAGAGCCGGGGGATTCAATCTGAGTTATACATTGACAATGTATTTTAAATTTCAGAATGAATGTAAATGCCATTCCTTTGCTCTGTTGAAAGTTGTTTACTGATTGGCTTGATGTTATCATCCTTGTCTTTTCAATCTGCCTTCTGCTTCCAAGGATTAGTGATTTCCATAGCTTGCATACGGTCAACTTTCACAAACCTCATGAAAAACTTTATGTCAACCGCGGCTTCTGGTCCGGTTGAGGCCCCCTAGAGCTTATTCCAAAGAAGAATTGATGAACACTTAACCAATTGAACTGTGTGCTCGCTAAGGTGCGGAGGCACTAAAAAACACTCACTGTGCCAGCATAGCTGCGTGCTCACTGAGGTGCAAAGGCACTAAAAAACATTCACTGTGCCAGCTTAGCTGCATGCTCGCTGAGGTTTGGAGGCACTAAAAAATACTCGTTGTGCCAGCGTAACTGCATGCTCGCTGAGGCATTGAGATGCTCAAAATAAACTCACTTAATCAGTTGAGCTACAAGCTTGTTGAGACGTGGAGACGCTCAAAATAAACTCACTTAACCAGTTGAGTTACAAGCTCACTGAGGCATGGAGACACTCAAAATAAACTCGCTTTGCTAACGCAACTACATGCTTGCTGTGGGGCAGAGGCATTCCTAAACACTCAATGCTAGCGTAGCTTCATGCTTGCTGAAGCGTAAAGAATTGACGATCTAATAACTTGCCTAAGGCAACGAAGTCACTCTATTTCGCAGCTCGCATGTGACCAACTGTTCGTAACTCTCATGCAATTTTCTGATTATGCATAATCCTTCTACGGATCTAACAACACTTATGTGCGAAGGTGTTTTGCTTGGAAATGTTTAGTTGATTGGCTATCCAAATGTTTTAACACATACTGTGAAAGCCTATGAATGCAGAAAAATAACAGCATTTCGAGATCGTAAAAATGATGTTATTCATTAAAAAGCCCCAGCGAGATAGAATTACATCAGGAGGAGAGAAATACAGAAACCAAAAATAAAGCCTAAGGTTATTATTGAAAGCAGAAACATCAACAACCGGGAGACGAACTCCTACCAGCAGGAAGATCGGTGAGCCCCGCTGCTCCTATTTCTATCCAGCCCATAGTTCTTCTCCAATCTCGGGCCCGGAGCAAGCTAAGAAGTCCTCAAAAAAATCGATGAGCAATGCTGGATTCTATGGAAGGACCAGGGAAAGATGATTTGAAGCCCTTGCAAGACTTCCCGATGGCAAGCCAGAGAAGTTACCTACGGAGGTCACGTACAACAGACCATCCAAACCCCCAAACCACCTACAACAGACCAACCGCACCTCAAAAGAGCTTTACCGGAAGCCAAGCCACCATAGACCTTGGTAAGAGGTTTTACTACAACATCCATCTAGTCGTCCCATGAAAAAGCAAGAAGAGCTTCTCACACCTTATAAGCTAACCCGAATTCAATGGAAAACCCGACATATAATTGTAAATCCTAGACCGGACGATTCAGGAAAAATAAGGCTACCACCCTAACGGCTAGAGATCGTGAATAGTAAGAGGTATGGTTTGAGGTAGAATGAAAAGACAAAAATGAAGTCTGAAGTAACAATACGATCAGACAAAGACTTTGATTGAAAATATGGACAAGGATCTGAGAAAATGACAACTCCCAGCCCGCGAAGCGAGCTAAGAGTTAGGGGCTTATGTTATATATGAAATCTGAATTGCTTCTGACGAATTGACGAGCTGCCCAAGCGTGATGAAAGGCCTGATTCGAAGAGTGTTCAGAATGCTAAGTCTCCAATTCATCTCACTAAGCAACCCCCCTCAGCTTGACCTCATCTGTAAGAGAGTGAACTCGACCTCGTCATTAGAGGGACTCACTCCCAGACAGACAATTTGGCATACGAGGTGTGATTAACGACCTGAGAGCTCACTGAGCCAAAGACCACAAGAGACCAAGTCATGCTCTGCCCAACGGATACTCGGGGCCCACCTGTAGGAGACAACCTGTAGTAATCGAAAAAGAACATTTAGTCTGTCTACATTGTCTTGTACATTAAATGTTAATGTTATAAATTTACTGCATGTAAAATTACTATTGTAACCCCCTCTCCTCTATAAATATGAGGAAAGAGCCCTCTACAAATGAAGGACAAAAGCTTGTATGCTGAAACTCTGTAAAAATACATTTTCAAATCAATACATTACCGTGGATGTAGGGTCCGGTACTGCTCGAATTTGGCTAAACCACGTTAAACTCTAGTATTTCCTTGTTGCTTTTGCTTCCATTCTTGTATTTCCTACAAATTTTCTGCGTTTGAACCAGTTCACAGTTAAAGATCCCAAAAGAATCTCCCGTTGGCCGGAGTTTGGCTCAATACCAGATTCCACCATCAATAAAGCTAGTAAGGATCCCAAGAGAAGAGAATGAGTGTGTAGATGAACTAACCAAGCTAGCCAATGCTAAAGCGGCAGTAAATAATAGAATAGAAATCCAGGAAATCTTGCAAGCCCCTTATGCAGATAAAGTGATGTGTATAGAGCAAGAGGTGTCTTGAATGACTTCAATAATCAAATTCTTGGAAGAAGGGTAGCTATCAGAGGATAAGAGAGAAGCCAAAAAGATTGAGCAAAGAGAGGTATACTTTTTTGTAGAATGAGGGTAAGTGTATAAGAAGAGTTTTTCCCTACCGTCATTATGATGCTTTTGACCAAATGAAGCTAATTATGTTTTAAGGGAGATTCATGAAAGTATTTATGGGTCCCATGTGGCAGAAACAATGATTGCACTAAAGGCCATTCAAATAGGATATTTTTGGCCAAGAATGAAACAAAAGGCTTTGGAATTAGTACAAAGCTTTGAAAAAAGCCAAAATTTCTCAAAGGTTTAGAAGCAACCAGTTGTTGAACAGATGTCCATCTTCGCTCCCTAGCCATTCGACCAGTAGGACATTGATTTGTTAGGCTCTTTCCCATTAGGTCTTGGCCAACTAAAATATGTGGTGATTGTGGTTGATTATTTCACTAAATGGATAGAGGCAGAACCTGTTACAACCATAACTTCAAATAATGTATAAAAATTCATTTAGAAAAACATCATCTACAGGTAAAATTTTTGAAATTGTAAATTTCGTTATAAAAAGCTCGTTAACAGCATCTTTCAAGATTTTTGTCAAAGGTATATTCTCCTTTTGATATCTTGCATAAAAAAAAATGGAGTCTCACATGTTGTAAATTGAAGCTTGGGAATCAAGCAAAGATTTACTTCTGTCGAGCATCATTAGTTGAACAGACAGGCTGAACTAGCAAACAGGATCATTCTAAAAGAACTGCACAAAAGGCTAGATAAGGCAAAGGGCAGATGGGCCGAGGAGTTACCAAGCATTTTGTGGTCATATAGAACCACCGTATACTCAACTATAGGCGAAACCCCTTTTAGGTTTACTTATGGGAGCGATGTTATGCTCCCAATAGAATTAGGACAGTGTTCCAAAAGGAAGAAGCAGTACGAATAGTAGGAAAATGAAAAAAAGAGGAAGGAAAAGCTAGACATGCTTATTGAAACAAAAGAAATTGCCTAGTTGTGAAACAAACATTATAAAGCAAAGATTGTCAAAGTTGTAAGCAAAAGGGTAAGGAATAAAGCTTTTAGTAAAGGAGGCATGGTCTTGTGAAGGGCAAATGTGCAAAGTGAAGGAAAGTTGGCTGTTGCATGAGAAGGGCCATTCAGAGTGCAAAAAAACCTTCTCAATGGCTTTTATCGCATAGAAACCATGCAAGGGAAACCTCTTTCCCGAACGTGGAAGGTTATGCATTTAAAACAATATCATGTACAAGTATAATCGCTTGAGTGGCATTTAATGTATCTAGCACAGAGAAATGAAGAGAAATTACGTCATGTCTCAAAAATTTAAGCAAATCCCTCAATCCAAGCATATCTCCAATACAAACAAAATCTAAATAGTTCCTTTGATCCAAGCAAAGTCCCCAATGCCAATGAAAAATAGTAAAATGATAGGAAATTTCAAGTAGAAAACAGTAAAGTATGATCATTTGGCAAAACAAGGTGGCTTATTAAGGACTCACCCTAAGATCATAACAAAACAGCTAATAGAATAAATTGGCTTGTTGGAAGCCTAAAAAACATAAGATGAAAAGAAAAGGTTGATTAATTAAAATTCGTAGGGAGGTATAAAGATAAAAAAAAACAACAACAACAATAAAAGCATCAATGGCTACTCCTTCAGCATGCTTTGCAATACGTCCTCCAAAGTCTTGTCTTACTCAAGTCTGGATAGATCCAAGGTGGTGCGTAAGTTGAAGTGTTGAATCTGGTCGACAACACTTTTAAACTCCAACTACATCATTGGAAAGTTAAGGTCTTCAGTCTCGTGTACTATAGCTATGAATTCTTCCAGGAAGGCAATTTCCACAAAAATTACTTTTTTACACATGTATTAATTGTATTAAAAAATAAATATTTCTGAGCGTTCTCTCCTATATATAAACTTGTTTCTATCTTAATTAAAAGAGAGAAAAATTTACTTGTAATTAAAAAAAGTTTAAATACTTAATAATTTCACTCATAATACATATTAACACACAAATAAAGAATAAGATAAAAATTAACACTATATTATTACTTGCATATTTATTTTTAATAATAATTTAAATATTAACTTTATATATATTATAGGTTTTGTTCCCACAAATTGAGATTTTTGGATCCTCTGTTTCAGTGTCAATTATGATATGCCTAGCATAAACAAAAAAATGTTTAATGTCAAGGATACTTAAGATTACCAATACTTACAGAACCAGCTAGCATCATTGGATATTTATTGTCTCCATAGAAACACTTGGTCTGCTAGCATCATTGGATTCAACTTCAGTTTTCAGATTACCACAGAAATTACACTCCAAAACATTAGATGCGCAATCATCCTTAGGAAGCAAAGGAGCCATTGTTCCCGAACAGTTCTTCCTATCACAGACATTTTTAAGAAGAAAATAAGCATGAGAAAAATTACTATCTTCTGCTTCGTTTGCCTCAATCTTGCACCTCTCACAGTAACAAACAAACCCATAATCTTCCATCAAAATCATTTTTCTAGTGTCATAATCTTTGTTAATCCTGAAATAACTTATGCTAACCTCTCTTCCCGCAGGAACATCCTGAATCATCCTTATAACAATGTCAGTATTGTGTTCATCTCCAGGAGCACTATTATCCACATAATCAAATCTACAAGCATTTGGAAGACAATCATGATTGAAGAAGGTGGCATTTGGATAAATAGCGTATGCTTTAATGGATCTCTCAGGACCATCCGGCGAGTAAGGCTCCATTATACAAAATGAATTTAGCCTATCCTTTGCCAGAAGCTGAGCAGTGAGTTCTACAGAAGGCTGATTCTGAGGGGGACAAAGAGATGAAATCAGAGAATGTATGAAATTTGCAGCAGAAAATATGAAATCATCTGGAGTACCCAGAAGAGAAAGCAAAATCTGGAAATCAGAAGGGGAAAGAAGGGAAAGATTATAAGCTGCTACGACGGAACGGGCTTGGATTTGGCGTTCTGCAGGCTGTCGGAGGAATTCTGACGCAGATTTCTTCAAACAAGAAAGTATTTGGCAAACCCAGCGAGAATGGGAAGATTTTAGAGCCAAAGATAAGCACTTTTGACTGCAGAAACAGTGATCGGAACACGAAGGGCAAGAAACAACGGAAGCAGACGATTGTGGTAGGATTCTGAAGCAGTGGTCACAGTAAGAGAAGGTTGAAGAAAGTTCAGAGATGAGAGGAAAAGCAGAATAAAGAATGATGGGTGACTCGATGAGGACGATTTGGCCGGCCTTGAGAGGCTGAGCTGCGATTAAACCTCTGCCTTTGCCTTGTATTTGCTCCATTCTCAAGAAAGAGCTCGAGGCCGCCATGGAAGTTGGTGTGTATTCTGCAGAAGTTGAGGTTGGCTGTTTCAGCTGTCGGTGTAAAGGTCACTTTGTGACTTAAATGACCAGAGTGAAGGATGGTGACAAAGAAGATGATGGATAAGATAGGAATGATGAGATAAGGACAGCCGTCAGAAGATGAAGATCTACTTTTCTTTTTTTCTTTTTTTTATTCTTCTCGATGTTTTAAATTTAAACAAAAAAAAGGGTCCCATATATATCTAGATTTTATTTTTATATATGTTGTATATTAAATATATAGGAATATTTTAAGGTAAAAAAAATGACAATAAAAAATATTTTATTTTTAATTTATTAATTATTTTCTTAATTTTATAATGCAGGTAAAATATTTTTAAAATATAATTTAATATTTCACTAATAAAAAATTATTTTATAATGATAAAATTAAAATATAGTTTAAAATTTAATGATAAAAATTATTTTTTAACGATTAAGTTAAAATATAATTTATAATTTTAACAGTAAAAAGTTATTTAATAATGATAACAAAATACAATTATAATAATAAAAAATTAATAAAAATAAAATTAATAAAATAAAATAATATAAAAATCATAATTATTAAATAGATAAATTAATGAATAAAATTTAACCTTTTATTTATGAATTATAGATTAATTTATGACTTAAATAAAATTTTAATTGAATCTTAAATGAATAAATGAATTATTGTCAATTAATCCATGTGTAATCAAATTTAAATTCATTCAAACCATACATTTATTGCGTAATATGTGATATGTCCTTTAAGAATTTATGTGTTTGAAAATTAATTAAGCAAGTATTTTTCACAATAAACTAGAAAGATAAACAAATACCATACACTTTTAAGTATGGTTGTATGAAATTTATATCAAAGCTCACGGCATTTATATAAATTTAATTATTTAAATATAAAATATATTTTTAAAAAATAAATTATTATAATTACGAGT
Organism: Saraca asoca; assembly: GCA_026873985.1. Lineage (NCBI taxonomy): Eukaryota > Viridiplantae > Streptophyta > Magnoliopsida > Fabales > Fabaceae > Saraca > Saraca asoca. The sequence goes on along the minus strand of JANHAO010002860.1, from coordinate 19,837 downwards.
GAAAAAATCAATGACTTGAAAATTAATTATATTATAAATAATAAAAAACTCATTCTTAATTAAGTGTTTTAGATTAAAGGAATTTTTTTGAACTTGGAAAAGAAGTTAGAATTTGCATTTTTGACTTGGGTTTAAAGAATAAAAATTTCTTTAAATACTTGAAAAGTGAGTGGATAATTTATTCCTCTTTTTTTTTATTAATATTCAAAAGTCTATTTTATTTATTATTGTGAATATGAAGATTATAATACGTTACAATTTCAAATTAACTTAAGTTTTCACTAATTGCTTACATTTGAAAGTAACAGATATGTTGTAGCAAGTAGTGTTTACATTACATACTTCAAAGAATTGTTTCATGTGTTTGATGTTGCAAATTTTACTATTTTGAAATAATCGGTTGTTGAAGCTTTGATAATGTGTTACATGAAATTGATGATTGAATAGTCAAATAATTGGATATATGAATTGATCAGGAGTAATTCATTTCTCTTTTGTTAATGAATATTATTTTATGAAATAATAAAATAATGAGTTTTATTGTAAAATCAAAGTTTGGATCATTCCTTTGAAAAACCTCCAAGTACACTTATAATTAGAATTGAACTAAAAAATGAAACTGTTACAGAGATAAGGGGAGAATAGCTGTTGGAAGAATAAGGAGAATGTTGACGACTGAATAATGTTAGGCAAGGTTATCTATAGGAACTTATTATTGAATCCTAACTGCATATTGAAATATTGTATTTTTATGATACATGTATATTTATGAAGCGTGAAATATTTTATCTATTTTCCATCTTGGTTAGTATATTTGAAGTCACTTCTCATGTTTCTTACCTTATATGTTTGGGAAAATTTTCAAGTTTGGAAGTATATTCTTTTTTAGTTTTAACTCCCATATTAAACTTAACTTGGTGTGTGCTATATCTATTGAATTTATCTTCTTAAATTGTTTGAAAGGCATCCTTATATTTGATGAGTCATGAATTTTGAGTTTTAATGGTTTGAGACTATAACTTTCAAATTGCAAGATGTTTGATAAATGAATACATATGCATGTTTACACTAGATTTTATTTTAATATGATTATGATTAATCATTGATTTCAGGAAGATTATTCACTCACTGGATTTCTAAGAAACTAACTTTATTATTTTTTAAATTATTTTTCAGAGTCTGAGGCTACCTCTACTATCCCTCCTCATCCACCTGGACTTGAGTCTGTTCCTTAATTAGGTATGCCACATTTGCAGAGCATGGAGGCATTATGTTGAAAATATTTTGGAAGTTGGTTAGGTTAAGTTTTCCATATGCATATGTGGATGATGCCCTATGAATTGTGTACATTGTTGTATCTACGTATTGTATTGCATTTTATTTGTTTATATAGGTCTTGAGTAGGGTATGTGACCCTTAGTTGTTAAGTAGGACATGTGACCCTTAGTTTTCGTACTAGCGTATGGCCCAAGGTCTAAAAAACAGAAGAGACTCTGCCATATTTCTGTTAAATACATGAATAAACATTTTAATAAATGTGTTGATATTGTTTATAAATATCTAAGTTGTCTTGAATAGTTTTCAATTGTCAAGTAACTTTCCACATAAGAAAATGGGTTGCATTAAGAGTCTTACGGTATGGTTTAGGCTAGTAGAAAGCCACCCTTAGGTGACTTTCTATGTTAGTCACATGTCGGGAATCGGGGCATGACAAAAAGGAACTCTTTAGTCTCCTAATCCCATATTTAATCTTTTTCCTATTGATAAGTGGGTCATCCACTACCTCCGGCCGATGGTGGTCGAATCAATTATAATGGAGGTTAAGGTGGTGACAAATATATGTAAGCAAAGGGCTGTTGGTTGTGCACAAGGGACTGCTAATAACCATAATGATGAAGGATGAGGTGAAGGATGAAGCAACGAATGCTGGATCTGCTACCGTTGCTGAGTTTGTAAAAGTTACTCCATCTGAGAATAAATGACCTGCATCTACTATTGCATCTTAATAATAATGGGCATCAACTGCTGCAGCGTAACAAGTAACACACTTTTGGAGGAAGATGCAATAGTCAATACAATTGTTCCTATGGTGGCCTCAGACTCTAGCCCATAGATTCGTTCCTTCTTCGTCCCACCCATGATGTCCACCCACAAATCATGACCAAATGGCTGGGCCACCTCACCAGCCATCTCCTCAAAGCCCTCAAGACCTCCATGTGCATAAGTCTGTGCCAAGTCCTCCTTTCTTTTATTGAAATTCTCTTGCAAATTAAAATAACTAGTCATTTAATATTATAAATATAATATTTTTACTACCAAATGTACAATATGTTAATAACAAAATTATAAGTTAAGAGAAGTGACTTACATAGGACTGTGTAGCTTGAGGCAAAACCCACTGGTTGTCCCTCTAGATGGAAGTGTGATGGAGTAAGCTATCCATGGATGGCTCGACCTTAGTCTCAATTATTTGCACAATATGAAAAATTGCATGGATAGTATAGATTGTGGTATAAACGTAACTACAATAATGTAAATGGCATAAATGACATTGAGTTCAAATAACATTGCCATACGCTATCAATGCTCTACTACGAGGATGGATCCACTAGCGTGCAGGGAGGAACCTTGTCCAGCTACATCTGATGCCATGTTTCTCTTATTCTACACAAACCTAGACTTGAATTTAGGGTTTTCCCAGTACTTGAGAAGCCCTCCTATTCTTCATCCCTGATCCAAACGGGCTGAGTGGGCCTCTTCTTTCACACCTCATCCATGATATCCTTCATTTTGTTAAAACCCTTGTAGTTGAAGTTCTTCAGCATGTCCTTTTTATAAGAAGGGTTCCAGTTCCAATACTTTTGCAATTAAATTACAAGGAAAGAATTATATAGTTAGAGAATAGTTAAAAAAATAAATTAAATTATAGACAAAATATGAAAACTTTATCTCAATCTCCACATATAGCATCTTGGGGGTCGTTCTAAAATACTCTTCCACATGGATCATACACCTTCATACTTGTTGATATGTGTATAGTGCCTACTGGTTTGTAAGTTAGGTAAAACCTAAACAAGTTAAAATAAACATAGTTAAAATGTTAAAAAATAAAATTTATGTCTAAACGAATATTATGCATAATCAAGAATACATACCCCATCCTTTGAGGCATAATGATCTCTCTAGGCCAAGTTCAGGTACCCAAAGGATTAGAGGATGTCTGAGGGCAGATGTTGTGCCTAAAGATAGTGGTGTCATCCGTGATGGTGTCCCCTATGTATCTAGGAATAGGTGTTGCCACAATTACGTTTGCGTCGATGCTTATGCAAGTGGCCCCATCTAACTAGATGTAGGTCAGGGTGTAGGCATGAAAGTGTAGTCAAGATGAATTACAACTAGCGGGCTCTAACTAACTATCGCTTGCAAACTGCTATTAGGGAAATCATGGGGGAACTTTGTCCTTGGGGTCACTGTCCTCTACCTCCTCATTTATCCATGTGGCTTGTCATCTACAAATATTCACACATGACATAAGTAGAAAATAATTATATATATGTAAAACGAATAAAGTAATTTAGCACTCACGCGAGTAACAAATTAACATGTCACACATTGAATGATAAATGTCTTATCTGACTATAAAATAATGTGAAAGTAGAAAATTATTACTGAGAAAACATATAATAAAATAATTATAGTAGTGAATTATGCAAGACACTTATCAAAAGCTGTTATTAAACTATAAATTATCAAATATCAAATAATAATAAATATGATTTTATAATTTATGAACAAACTAAACCTACATTAACAATTTCATGTACAAAAAAATACTTTAACACCTCTTAAGATGATTTAAATTATCTAGACTTCCCAAACTTGAAATTTTTGTCAATCAAATGTTAAAAAAATTATTATCATATGGTGAAAATCAAATAATATTAAGTATTTTTTGCATTTTGTAGTCAACTATGAATTTTGGTTAAATACAAATGGTTAAAACATGATTGATAAAAAAAATAAATTTATATTTTTTTATATCTTGTTTTTATTTTTTTAAATGATTTGTATGCATTTAAAATTATATGGGAGATCAATAAATATTTTAAAACCACAAAATAGTTTACATAATTTTGTTAAAGTTTAAGGGAGATTATAATAGTTTTCCCTTTTAATTATATTATAAAAAGAATTTATTTATAAATGAAATAAAATGCTTATATATTCATCATAATAATTCTCACATTTTAGTGACGTCATATAAAAACATAATTTTCAAATGTTATAATAATAAAGAGTAGTGCTTTCATTTTTCATCAATTCTGGTTTGATTTAGTTATAAAATACCAATTGAGTAAAATTTTAAATGTCTCAGATTAATACGAAGGAGTACTCACTTGAAGTTTCTTGATCAAATGTAAATATGTCAAGAATTGTCTATTTAAAGAACTAGTAATTAAAAATATGCTTTTATAAAATCGATAAATTCTTTCATCCTATTAAAAAAATCCTTCTTATATCTATTGTGTCCCGAAAGAAGTTTATCATATATCTACTTGAAGTATTTTGAAATTTCTATATTTTATATTTTGAAATTTACATTTAAATATGTCATCTAACTACTTAATCTTAATCAATCTAATTCAAAATATATATAATTCCTAAATCAACTAATAATTAAAAATATATACTAACTTCAACATTGAAGTAAGAAAACTATTAAATAGATTCATAGAAAATTCAAGTCTAAAACTACATATATCAAATTAAGAATAATTGAGTAAATCATGAAAAATATAATAATTCAATAAAAATAATCGATAAAAATATAAAATAAAATAATAAGAATAATTTAATTAATTTAAATCTATAAAAAAATACTTTTAGAGCACAATAATCAAATTATGAAGGCAAGAAGGAGTTGGTGCCGTATAGGAAGCAGAAAATTGGAAAATGGTGAAGAGATCACATAGGCAAATGCTGTTATAATTTTTTAATTGAGACAGATTTTTCCATTGAAAATCTACTATACAATAAATTCCACGAGGGAAAGGAAAAGCGAATAAATTTTTTTAAGCATCAGACGTCGACGTTTCAAGCTCCCTGCATGCAAATAAAGAGGCAAATTATGATTGGATGGGTTAAAGGAGATATCCGACCAAAACCTTATCCTTTGGTGTAGAACCGGTCTTCTCTAGACTGAGGTTTGGTGTTGGAGAGCCGCTTCTGCTATCAATTCGTGCTTTCGTCCTCGATCCATATTATCTTGAGCTAACAACAACTTACAGTTGAGAAAGAGGAGCCAATGGCTGCAACTGCAGCTACATTTCTAAGTTCACAATTTCTTCACAAGGTTCTATCTATGCCTCTCTTTCTGTTGTTTATTTCTGTAAACTTTTATCTAATGTGCTCCAAAGAAGATTTACTCTGTTCGTGTTTCTTCTGTTTGAGAAATTGCATGCAAGATGATTGAGATTTACCAAATTTGTCGTGTATGTAAACCGATTAAGAATATGGTTTTTTTTTTTTCTGCTGCCTTCCATAAGAGTAAAGAAAATGCACTTTTAATGTAATTGGACAAGCTCTAGATAAGAAAAAGGAGAAAAACCTTCAACTTTATTTGAATTGAATTAGTAAGAACCGTAGTTACAGTGTGCAAGCTGTGTAATGTTGGACTAATTATCGAAACAAATGTAAGCAGGACTGGGAAGTTTCTGCTGCAAAACAATATTAATGGAAATGAGTTGGAAGTTAAGTAGAACACAAATGAGTTGGCTAGCAACATCCTATTAAAATTTGATATCTTAGAAACAATGGTGTGGAAGTCAGTGTTACTGCAAACTGTTAGGTAGACCGACTACTTGATCAATTTCAAAGTTATGTATAGTTTAAGATTTTCATTCTAAATTTTGGAAAGTGGGGGGTGAATTCAAAGTTGAAGGTCTTTTTTCTTGCTGATTTACTTACTCTCACTTTATAATTCTGCTTGTAATTTGCTCCAGCATGTTGAAGGTAGCAGTAACATATGGACACACTCCAAATTCAACCATTTCAGAAGGAATGTGAATTCCCAATTCCCTACTCGCAGACCAGAATCATTCCACACTCGGACTCACTTCTCACACCATACACCCATATTTGCAACTCTAAGAAGCCCCAAAGGCTTTGGACCATCCCCCAAGAAAAGTAAAAAGACCAAAAAGCTGAAACAAGACTCTGATGAAGAAAAAGATGATGAAGAAGAAGAGGCAGATCAAGGGATCATACCAGAAGTGGTGACCAACAGGATGATAAACAGAATGGCATTCTCAGTTGGAATTCCACTGAGCATTGGACTTTTGTTCTTCCCTTTCTTTTACTATCTCAAGGTTGGCTTGAAGATTGATGTGCCCACTTGGGTACCCTTCATTGTGTCATTCTTCTTCTTTGGGTCTGCCCTATTGGGGGTCAGCTATGGGATTGTGTCCTCCAGTTGGGACCCACTGAGGGAAGGCTCACTTCTGGGCTGGAATGAGGCCCAGAAGAATTGGCCTGTTTTTTGGCAATCCTTTTGGGGTGGTGGATCCAGAAAGAAGTAGCCTTTTTCTCTTTATTACTTGTTGCAATTTTTTTTTTCTTTTGGGTTTCCTTTATATATTTTTTTGCTTAATTTTTCCCATTTGCAGGAAGAATCATCCTTTTTTTTCTTATCCACTTCATATAATTGCAGAAATAACCGTTATATATCTTACTAAACTTGCTTCTTCTCTTCGTTGAGTTTGAATTTGAAACTTCTCTTGCTTAAAGCTGTTTTGCTCATGTTGTATCTGGACTAAATCTTATGGGCCTAGCTTACGTGTATTTGATCTAAACTCCAATCAAATTCAGCATTCACTGGTATAGATGATCAGAGATCATGATTTTGGTGACATAGGAAGATTTGAATACAGATTCTTAGTTATAAATAGAATTTTAAACTGCGATTACAGTCATGTTACAGATTAACACAGAAAACAATAATCAATGCAATCGCAGTCATATTGCGGATTAATGTGGAAAACAATAATCAATGCAATCTGAATACAATCTAAAATGCAGATGTGTTTCTGCTGCTATTACGCGATGTTATCTGCAATTTAAATCTTTGGTTACAAGGATATTACGCAATGGAATTGTACATTGTTTTGAACTGCATTTGATAAAAAAAAATTAAAAAAAAAAAAGATATAAATCAATTGGCAAATAAAAACTTGATTCAGCGTATAAATTGTAGAGTGTTTAAGAGAATGATACTCAACCTGTCCTAATTTTTTTTCAAGTTGATGGTGTAGAGAAGAACACGTGCAGTTTTTATACCTTAACTTAGATGTCTTTTGTGTTGCATTGGCAGGTGATCTGTAAGTCCTTTTCCTCAACCAGCAAAGTAGGGCACACAACAACTAAAGACAAAGATAAACACCAGTATTCTGCATTTTGCGCACAACACTTTACAAAATCAATCACATTACTTTAACCTACGAATCGCAGCTACTCAGCTTCTTTTCTTTAAAGGGCTTCCTTGATTTGCAGTTTAAATATTGTCCCTGGAAAGAGAACAAACAATAAAAATAAAATTAAAGTGGTTTATTCAAAACAAACAGTTCATAAGACACATATTTTTCTCTCTTTTTGGTTCCTTTTATTATTTTTTTTAATTTTTTATCCCCTTTGCTAACCTTCCTATCCTGGTCATTAAAAATTAAAGGAAGCTGAACACTCAGAATTTCCTAATTTAATTCAATTTCCTCCCCCCCCCCCCCACCCTCACCCTCACCCAGCACATAAATCAACCATAAAGAGAAATGAAAATGTTCCTTATTGAACTTATTCCCCTCTGAGCAAACTTTTCCTTGGTCTTAATTAATCAAAACTTGTGTCACACAATATAAGCAATCCATCAACCTTACACACTTTAATTAATGAGATTAAAAAAAACTAAAAATTAGAATTTAAAAAATTTATTTTTTAGCTGATATCATTAGTAACATAATGGTATTTGTTGTCATCTTTGGTATTCTTCACTCTTAATATCTTGGATTCAAACCGAGGATAATATGTGTATTTAACATAAATCAAATACAGGTTATCTATGAATGATTAAAATAATTTATTAGAAATTTTTTTTAACAATAGTGTCAAAAGATAAATATTATGATATATCATAATAGACTTGCAATATATGATTAATCAAGCAATTTAAACTAATTTTATAACATCTGTACTAACCTTGAAACCAAATATCCTATGAAAGCGTCCTTAAAAATAGGAAAAATACCCCAACTTGACCTTTAGTAGGGCCATATCTTTTAAGGGTACAAGACAAAGGAGTGCAAAAACGCCAAGATTCTTGGGTTTGAATTCCCAAACATGTAACACTGAGAAAGAAAGCAGCTTGCATAATCCAGCTGCCTCTTAAGCATACATAACAAAGATGTACGGTTGGATTTAAAAGCTTCCATAAACAGTATTTGCAAACATAAGGCAGGCCACTTGGTTCTGTTCTCTTTAACATGGGACCTGAGGTAAGTTATGTTCTTATATATGTGAAATAAGATATCAAAAGAGACATACACATTCTAACCAAAGTAATCAAAACCTAGACATTGGAAATGGGGAAAGAAAGGACTTTGGGGATTCAGATTATTATTTATTTACATATAGAGATCTGCTTTGATGGAGGAGAGAGCTTTATGATCACTTTTCGAATTGCATTACTATATACTATCCTGCTTGAAAAGAAAGAAAAGACAACAGAACATTCCTAACGTTAAAAGTGGTCTAATCTCCACCATGCTTTCATCTTCCATCTCCCTCATGACATTTTGAATTTAACTAACAAGTTCAAGCTTCTAATCGTGGTTTTGAACTCTTATTGCAACCACAGTTATTTTTATATTATAATCAATAAAATTATGAATTTTGATCATCTCATTTTTTCTTTCGCCATTTAAAGGAAGATAGATAGAGAACTTTTATATAAAGTGAGACTTAAAATTCTTATTTTTTATACAATGAAATTTAAAAAAATTATATATGTCTCTTTTTAATATAACAAAGACATGACTAAAATAAAAATGAGAGGATCCAGATCCTAAAATTATGAATAAATACAAAAAATGCAATCATTAAAAAATAAAATTATAGAAATTTGTAGTTATAAAATGATTTACAACAATAATATTACATGCAATAATGTTACGGTTGCAAATTACAATTTAAAACTATACTTCTAATACTTAAAAATCAAGTACTGCCGTGCCAATTTTGCCTACTAAACACACATAATGGGATACATAACAATAGCATTGCTGCATAATTTATACTTAAAACCTACAAGATATTGAAGTTCTCACAATCATTAAAAATTTCATTTAACATTTTATTAACAAAAAAATAATAATATTGATACATAACTTTTTTTTATCAAAAAGATGAACAATAATATACAAGAATTTCTTGCAAACTAAGGCCTTGTTTGGCAACTTATTTTTCTGTTTTTAAAAATAATTTTTTTGTTTTTTTGTTCTGCAAAAACAAAAAAATCTATTTGACAACCTGTTTTTAAAAACTATTTTTCAAAAACTGTTTTCTAAAAGTGTAACTAAAAAATAATTTTTAGGAAATAGTAAAATGATATTTTCTCTTATTTTTGTATATAGTTGTTTTCAGATTTTTTTCAAAAATTAGAACACTTGTTTTTAAAATTTAGATCCAAATTTTTTTTTTATTTTTTGGTTCTAAAAAAACAGTTTTAGAAACTATTTTAAAAAATTATTTTTAAAAATAATAAAACAAAAATACCTGAAAACACTTTCAAACAAGTCCTAAGAGTCTGTTTATTACAGCTATGTCATTATCCCATATTAATACAGAGTCTTTAAGATTACCTTAATATTAGTTATTTAAAAGATTTTTTTTCTTTATGTGTGTCATATCTTTATACACAAAAATAGACGATAAAAAGGAGGAAAGATGAAAAATGAGGAAGCTCCAATTAAAGTGTGGAATATTTTTTGAATTCACTTGAAGCCAAAACTGAACCCCATAGAGAAATAATGGCTTTGGACTCTTGACTATGCTTTTCTTCCTTAACAAGATCTGGTAACAGCCTCTTTAGAAAGCTAAAGCATGGCATGCCACGTGGAATTCCCATCCGAAAGAGAGAAAAAGGACTCAAAAGGAATTTGAATTCTTTTAATTTTCTTTTCATCATTTTTCTGTTAAGTTACAGAATTACAGATATACAATTTTTTTTATAAATCTTATTATATATAAAAAAAAATGAATTTTATTGTACATAAAATTATTTTCATGTCTATTTTTTTAAAAAAGAAACAAAAATATAATATTCTAAATCTTATTATATATAAAAGTTCTATTTCTACTTTTTTAAAACATAAGACAAATACAACAAAGGAGGAAGAGAGAGAGAAAGGATATAAATTGCAGACAGAAAACCAAGAGAGAAAGAAAAGGGGATTGGATTGCAGATATAATAATAGGCAGTTTTTGGTGTCTCTCTGTTCCAAGCATTCTTTGCTTAAAGAGAGGTTAGCCCAAGGAATAAAGCCAATGAACGACAAATACAGCAGAGAGTTTAAAGTTAAATTAAAGCAATTCACTTGCTCTCATTGCCAAAGCACCATATTTTGCAGCCAATGCTGACAACCCCGCAGCCAGTAGTCCTCACAGCCAAAACTACCTTTCTTTCTTTTTTTTTTTTTTTTCCTCACCATTAAGTATTAATAGTTTAATGGTAGAATGATTTTATCCCACCTGTTTTAAAATAATTGAGGACAATTTAATTTAAATTTTATTACATATATTGTCACATACAAAGTTGCATAAAAATAATTTAATTTATCAAATTTTTTAGTTGAAATACCTAAAACACACTGCTAATCACATAAATCTCTTGTATATTTCATGATAATAATTTTCTATCTCGTTTTGTTAGACGTGTATGATTTATGTGAAAGAATAAGATGTCTGTTTAACTTTTTTTTTCCTCTTATTAGTAATAATATTTACATTTTTATTATTTATAATTATTTATATATTATAATTAAGTAATTCAAATCTTAATGGATTGTTTTTAGAATAATCATTCAAGTGAATGGAAGTAAGAGTATAAACCAAGAAAATTTTGTATGATTTTTTTTTTTTAAATCATATAAACATTTTTAACATATTTTTTTATCTAACTATTTTTAATTATTAGAAGCATGAGAATTGTACAAAGACATTGTACACATAGCATTTTTTTATTATTATTAAAAAAAAAAAGTACTCTGCTGTGTGTCCTTTGGAAACGACCTTCTTGAATGTTTAGTCACCGGTCGTAGCCGGTAGTCAGTGGGTTCTGTGTGTAGTTGCCGTACAAATTACACTAAAGTCTCTATTTTACTGAGAGGAGTACTGGGTGTGGTTGGGCTGCACACTCTGACCGCCAAAGAAAGAGAAAGAAAACAGTGTAACAGAATAGAACAGAGGATGATCGATAAACCAAAGTGACCAAAGGTTCTTTGCTTCTTCTCAGACTTTTTTTCTTGCAGAAGAAATTGCTGTTCTTTTTTAGCAATAAAAAGAAAATGGGTTTTCTTTTGACAAGATTGAAGATCTTCCTGCAATTCCAAACTTTATTTTCATTCTCTCCCCGACAAAAATAAATGTTATACTTCTCTACTTACAAATAATTCTTTTTAAATTTTATAAAAAAAAAACTTTACTTTTTACAATTTTTCATATATTATAATGAAATTGAATTTTTTTATGCAGCTTTTATTGATAAAATTGCAAGCAAATGAAAGTTTCAATAATTTGTTTAAGATTTTATATTCAAAATTTTAATTTTTTTAAAGAAAATTTATACAAAATCTATGTAAATGCAACCTTCTAATAAAATGAAACAAAATTTTGTATACAAATTTATAGTTCTTATGAAAAAAAAGTTCAAATAATTTTACAAAATCACATAGTATACATAAAAGCAATATAAAAATTAATTTTGTTATTTTATATGTTTATGGTGGATTTTGGTTCGGTACAAATCTAGCAAATCAGAAGAGTTCTAAGGATTCAAATTGCAATCCGTTTGAACAAACGAAGGATGGAGGGGATGGAGAGGAAGAACAATAGCAACACAAAAGTATTTTTAACGTGATTTGGCCAAAATCGGACAACACCAATCCCTACGTCCACAGTAGCTTTTATTGATCTGAAATTTTTTTTATAGAATTTCAATATATCTTTCAAACTTATATTACAGTGATCTCCCTTTTCTTATTTATAGAGACTGGGAGGTTATAATTGTAATTATACAATTTATATTTCTGTTATATTAAGTAATAAATGTACAAAATAATCTAAACTACTGCAAAATGGCTTCTACAAGCTGCTGACTGACCTTCGTAGATTATTTTCTACAAGCAGACCCTACACGCTACTTCTTGCAAATTGGTCTCACGAATCTTGGTCCGAAAGGGTCCTTGCTTCAAGCTTATCATTGACGAGCCCTTTTGCTGGGCGAGATGTTGCGTCCACAAGTTAGGACTTAGTCTGGAGTTGCTATTGGCCTTCGATCAGCGAGATCGAATTCATAAGCTCGCTTTTGATAATGCGAATTCACGTAAAGCGGATTGTTGGCTATGCAAGCCGGGACTCATCCCTTAGCAAGTTAGGACTTCTGTCTTGTTCTGTACTTGTATAACTAGTGACCTGATGAATTTAGCTCTTTTCTTATTTAGATTTATCTACTGTTGAGCCTTTATCAACCTATTTAGCGTAATTCCGAAAAATACTCATAACAATATCTAAATAATAGATTTCACTGTAATTTTACACATTCAATTAGAAATGTAATAATTTTAAAATCATGAATTAAGATTTAGGTTTTGCTTACTTTGTTAGAAGATATATTTCTTAAAAGAAAATTTCTTATTATAGTTATGAAAACTTAATACCATAGAAAATATTTTATTTATTAAACATTATGGGTAAGAAGTATAATAGAAAATAACATCTAATTCTTTAAAAAAATTATTTTCTCATACCGATGTATTATTTTATTAAATATAATACAGATAAATTACATAAAAAATTCCTTAATATTACTCAAATAAATAAAAATTTCAAAAAAAAAAAAAACAAGTTAGTAGCAAGTTCTGAGTCACTCGTGTGGAAGTTGATTGGACCATACGGTTTCTGTAACGTAATCACATCAATGTTGTTTTATTTTGCAGGTTTGTTTCTTTTTTTGTATATATAATATAGGCATCTTTGTAAATCCGGTGAAAAGAGAAGCGTGGCACAGATGAACATCAGCAGACACAATGGCATGTTTTTGAATGAAATGTCATGTTGTGAGCTCAGAATATTTCATTTTAACCACTGCACGTCTTACTTTTGTCTCTTTTAAGATCCCTTTTCTTTTATTTCCTGCAAACAATTCTTAATTATTGAGAATCAAGTCATCATTATCAATTACATGTTTACAATCTGTCATACCTTCTCTTTAATAATTCAGACCTTTAGACTCCGATTATTTTATTAAAAGAATATTTTTATGAAAAAATCTTATTTATTTATATTAAATAAAAAATTTATATCATTTATATATTTTATGATTAAAAATAATAATAATGTCATAATTTAAGATAAAAATTAATTATTTTCATTAAAATAAACAATACTATTTTTATTGCACTTCCTATATTTAATATTAAAAAAAACATTTTTATTATTTTAATATTTTGTATCTATAGATACAAAGAAATAAAAGTATTCATATAAAAAATATTTTTTAGAGCATTAATTATATTGTTATTTCTTGTAGCTTGGTTCATACTTCATCACACCACATATACTCAAATCAAACTTATGAAGATTATTGCAAAATTATGTTAGCACTAATTTTGAAATCATTTGATATTCAAAACGATTTGAAATCCTTTTTGACATAAAGACTAAGGGTTTAATTTCACTTTTTTTTAATTAAAATTAAGTTTAGCATAAAATAAGAAACTAAGGTGAGGAAGAAGACAATGTGGAACTTTTGTGAAAAAGGATGGGGAAAAAGTAGGCAACTCATCAAGTTTGGAATAATTGGATCATAGTAAATAGCAATCAAAGTTTAAAGGAAGCTAAGAGTTAGGTTAGCTTGTTGCACATGCAACCCTCTCAAAGTCTTGAACCTACTCTTAACATGCAAGCAATGCCTCTGTTTTTTTCATCTCTTCGTCTTTGATTCTCCTTTTTAGCAAAGATACATTCAAAATGCAATTTTTCTCAATCATACGTTAGTAAATCAATGAATATGAAAGTGAATTTATTCCCCCATTTTGTTGCCATGTATTTAAATTCAACGGGAAGAAGATAAAGTAATAATTACTAACAATTCATTACATTTGATTTAAAAATTATTATTTAAATTCATATGAAGTTGTAAAAAAAATTATGAAAATAACATTATTATGATTTTATTAATAATATTTAAAGAATTAATATTTTGCTATTAATTGTTGAAAATTAATTTTCACTTTTTATGTGATTCTCTACACTATTTATATGGTTACAATAGCCTTAATTAAGAATGGAATGGAAGAGATGGCTCCATATCCAAGTCCTACACATTTTAAAATTCTTCTCTCAATCATTGGAAGCACTAAATATGATGAAAACATTTTAGGTAAAACCTACAAATACTTTAATTTAAATTGTAATAAGTGATTCCATATAATTTGATGTAAAAATGGTGTACATGCATGTACATTATAAGTACGCATAATTCCTTTTTTTAATTTAAAATATTTTTTTATGGTCTATGAAAAAATTGTCAGAAAAAAAAACATCATGCAAATCCTTGATGGGATGGTTCCTAACATGCCTAACAACAATCTGCTGAACAAATCGCAGCCATCCATTACATCCAATTACATCACAGCCAATTACATCATGCCACGTACTCGATCTTCCTTACATCAACCTCGACATGTGGACCCATCATGTCCACCCTGCTTAAGACCATATTTTTTGCTCCAAATTCTCCCTCACCGTTAACAAAAACATTTTCCGTCACTTAACTCCGAACGCTAACGCCGTTAACCCCTCAACTTCCATATAAATACCAACCAGCCTCAACTCCCTCTCTTTCTCTTGTCTGTAATTTTCCGATTTTTGGTGTTCTTCTTTACCCGAAACCAAAATTCCCGTATCCGATACTTTCCATTTTCGCATACCAAAATCATCGCTTCGCCGATTTATCGCCTGCATTTGTACCTTCTGTGAAGTTGTTTCACAAGTTTCTCTGTTTTTGTTTTTGAAGGTTCTTTCAGCAAAGTCTTCTTTTACTGCATTTTCAGCTGAGCTTCGAGAACGTGGAGGACTCTGCCATTTTCAGAAGGACCTTCTTCTTCAGCGACTTTGATTGCTAGTAAATGTCCTTGTCGAGTCGGTGAAGATTCATCGATTTTCCACGATTCTGTTCTGTTTTTGCTCTGTTTTTTGAGTTGGGAAACTTTTGAAAAAGAAAAAGAAGCTAAAGTGAGACAAACCCATTATTCTTCGGAGTTTTTGGAGCGCGAGACAGCTGATTTCTTATAAGGGAGAGTTTATATAAGGTAAGTTTTTCAATGCTCTTTATTAACTCATAATAATACGTTTCAGATCCCAAACGTTATAGCTCCATTTGAAATTTGAAATGATTTTTCTGATTTACTTGCGTTGATTTTTTTGCTTTTATTTCCTCTTTTGATATAGTATTGGGTATTTGTTCTTCCTGGTGGCTTTGAAAACGACGGAAAAAGATCAACCGAGCGTGTGTTGGAGAAGATGAGAGTGAAGCATGATCTGTGAGATTGAGAAGGACAAAGGAAGAGGAAAATAAAAAGGAATCGGTGAAATCAGAAGACTGAGAGATTGATTTGTGGCAGTGTGTTGAGTGTTGGAGAGACAGAGAAAGAAGAAGCAGTTGGGGTTTGCTTGGTAAGTCGTTTTCGGAGAGTAATGACAATATTTAATTCCACTTTTCAGTGAACCAAACCAAATATCAATGTGCCATTTCTTACTCCTGCCTTGTTGTACATGTCCCCTTTGCCCCTTCTCACGCCGCTTTCTTCCTTCGACAAACATTGATTCTTATTATCCCCATTTTGTTTTTTCTCAGAAGTATTACCTAAAACTTAACTACAATCCTGTTTCTTAAGGTTTAAATTGCAAACCCTTCGAATGATGTAATCACAGTATTGCAGCTAACACACAAGTCAAATTCCAACTACATTATTAGCTTTTTTTTTTTTTTTGAAACACGCGGGACTCTAGAATCACATATTAAATCCTTCAATATATTATACTATAAACCACATTGTTTCTTTCAAATTTGAAAGAATGGATATTGATTTTTTTTTTTTTTTTGGTTATGTTGTCTATGGTGAATAATAGAGAGATAAGATCCTAAAAAAATGTTTAATAGAACTCATAAATATTTTTGTGTATAACTCACGTTATATTGATGTGATTTTCATAAAAGATAAAGCATGAACTAAAAGAAGATACAAGTGTATTTTATCGGGTAGTTTTTTTCTCATTAATTTATTTATTTAGTTTGGTTTTTAGGTGATTTATGAGTAGAGAAATGCTGAATCGGTAAGTTTATTTTCACCTTTTTTTTTTTTTTGTATGTAGTGTGCACATTTATATATATATATATATACTGAATTTCATAGTGATCAATTACAAATATAAAAGGATTTTGATGATGAATACAAATAGTAGATATAAGTATTTATGCAAAATACTTGGATTGTTTTGAAATCTATAAATCCCGGAACTTATACAAAATTTTGATTTTTTTTTTTTTTACTGGGATTGTGTTACGTGAAAATTGTGAGTTAGAACAAGGGGATAGGGGGAACTCTTTATGAGAACAAGAAACAATGTGCTTGAACACACTTTGGTTTCTTTACTTCGATATGTGTAACGTTAAAGCAAAGCACGTAGGCTTCAACAAAACATTGCCTCCCATGTTGTTTGTTTCTGTTTTTCAATTATTGACACAATTTTCTTTTTCCCTTATCTTGGGTTTATGAGACGAGATATCTTTCGTTTCTGCTCTGATCCCGAGCCACATAGAAGATTGCTTTTCCTTTTTCTCTTTATTCTAAGGACCATTTCGCTTCCCATGAAGATGATTTTCCACTTCAACTCGAATAATTTTTTCCCAACTTTTATTCTACTGTCTTGGTGGCTCTCCTTTATTTATTTTTCTGCTTTTCTTAGCTACCTAACATGCTGCTATTGCATGCTCTAAAATAGCCATTCACTTTCACTGTTTTATTTAATGAAAATCACTCTCACCCCTTTTCATTTTTCTCATCAATCCATAGCATCTACCATTTGTTCCAAACTTCTAATATATGGTTATTATATATGATATTATGTGTTTATTTGGTATGATAGTAAAATTTTTTTGTGAAATAAAAATTATAAAATATAATTGTTTAATATTATGTTCGGTATAATATCCTAGATTGACTTTACATATAACATTCATTGTTTTTTTATCACTTTATGTCTTGAGTTTGAATTTTATTGTCAAAGATATCAAGGAATTACATAATCTGTAAGTGTCATTATAAACCTTGAAAAAAATGATGTCATGCTCTAACCTTAAAATGAAGTAACATTTCCTACTTCTAATATTGTGTTCTACATTAATCTAGATGCATTATAGCAGTTGTGGATTAGGTTTTGCTGTAATGCAAAGTTTTTTATATTGATATATATATATATATATATTAATTTTCATAATCACTGCACAACTTCAAATATTAAAATTGCATTTTAAAACCCTTACTTTGTCCTATGCATTTGAATGTTTTCACTTTTTGATGGAATAAAATGAAGAGTAGGAGAGCATTGAATGTGTGCAGGAAAAAGAGAGAGGAAAGATGTTTACATGCATGGCATGTACGAAGGCAGTGGCGGAGGAGAGGGAAGAAGGAGGAAGAGGAGGGCGTGAGAATGGCACGCCCACTACAAAAGAAGCCGTCAAAAGCCTGACCACTCAGGTTCTCTTACACACCCTTCTTTGCTTTTTTCAGCTTCTTTTCCTAACTTTGTGAAAACACACAAAATCATAACCCCATTAGGGTTTTTACATTGGTGGGGACCATCCTTGGATCCTTTGTATTGGGTTGGATGACGCCATTGGCCTATTTTGCTAGTATTCATGAATGGTCCACTTCCATAAACTATATTGGGTTTATTCTTCAAGGGCTAGTGCTACAATTAATTCTCTATTGAACCAATCATATGCAGTATTAGAGTTGTGTTGATGTTAAGAAGAGATGCCTAGCATACACAGGAAGAGTCTGTCGAATGCATTTTCCCAATATATTCTTGGCCACCCTCTATTTTTCAAAAATTTTTTACTTTATCTTAATCAAGAAAAAAAAATACTTATTGAGATAACAACCAGCCTTAGATTGATCTTTGGCTCTCTTTGTTGTTCTATTTACATCTTGTCATTAGTTTTTTTGAGTCAAATCACAATAGGAGATATTGTTTTTGGCAGACAATAATCATTTATAATTTTTTATCCTAGCTAATAATTTTGAACATGAGTTTTACACATCATAGTAGAATTTAATTACAAATATAAAAAAAATTGTGAGAAATAAATATAATGATACAGTAATATTTGATGTTATTTTAATTTTTTTAATATTTTAAATTCAAATTTTGAACATTACATATATATCATTTCACCATTTACTGCTGTCACTTTTTATGAAACCATAAAATCTTTTCTTTGCTTAAAAAAGGAGGTGTGACGTTAATGCTAATCCTAGTGAAATGACTAAAGCCTCCAAAGCAAAGAATTAGGCGTCAACTCATATGGATTTGATTCTGTATTTTGCAGATCAAGGATATGGCTATCAAGTTCTCAGGAGCTTACAAGCAATGCAAACCCTGCACAAGCTCCGGTAGCCTCAAAAAACGACATCGATCTTATCCAGACTTTGACACAATCTCTGAAGGGGTACCCTACCCTTATATTGGAGGTGCAAGCACAAGTTCAACCCCAGCATGGGATTTCATAAGCTCCAATCATCCTGGTAGATCCGACCCGAGATTTGCAGGGCCATGGACCCCTAGAGCAAGAGAATCTGCGGCCCAATCTACTGACGTAGTTTTGGAGGATGAGGATGAGCCCAAGGAGTGGATGGCCCAAGTGGAACCCGGTGTTCATATTACTTTTGTGTCCCTTCCTAACGGCGGAAATGATCTTAAAAGAATTCGCTTCAGGTATTTATGGTTAAAACTTAAAAAATTGATTAGGACTCACTGATGGGTGCTGTAGCATCATTGTAACCAAAACCTCAGAGGCCTTAATCTTATTCAAAATGTATGAGAATTTAGTTGTTGAAGCTTAAATATCATGTAGGAGCACAGACTGATAATAGTTAGCATTTGAATTTGAAGCCGAGACATGTTCAACAAATGGCAAGCTCAAAGATGGTGGGGTGAGAACTATGACAGAATCATGGAGCTCTACAACGTCCAGAGATTCAATCGACAAGCTCTTCACACTCCTCCAAGATCTGAAGATGAGGTACACTACATTTTTCCACCAATATTTTGTTCTAATGCTCCATAATAGTATATTTTCAAAAACATTCAGTGATGTCTTTGTAATTTTATTATATCTTGAGAAAGTCAATGTAATTTTCTCCTAAAAGAAAGATTCATGAAACATTTGATTCATTAGTTAACATATTATATCTTGTTGAAACAGCAAAGAGATTCTTCGTACACAAGA
>JANHAO010002859.1:0-27515 GCA_026873985.1 Saraca asoca | reverse complement strand
TTAGTTCAAGAAAATATGATATTAACTTTTTAGTTGTTTTTCAACATCCAAAACTAATAAGTAGTGATGTAAAACTCGTTTGGGGTTAACAATATCCTTTAAGGCTAACAGGAAACAATATAAGTATATCAAAGCAAATCAAATGTTTCATGGGGGCATGACCATATCATTGATTTCAATTATCTATGCCTTCATGTTATTTAGGTGTTCATGAAGCCCTTTGATTTTTGCATTCATGTTAGCTTCAATCAAATCAAACCTCTCATGCATATGATCCAACCTGTCCAAGATCTTCTTTCTATCTTCACAAGCTTTATTTAGGCTCTTTTTCATGTATCCAAAATAGTGAGTTTGTTGAAGAAGTGTTTGCCTAAAAAGGTTCATGGTCTTAATCTAAAAGTTAATACTCCTAACAATAGTAGATGAAGATGATCTTAAGGCTTCAACAAAAATGTCTGGGCATGCAACAGATGAATCTTGTTTACCCTATATACCACCAGCAAACTGAAATTCCTTTTGATGTATATTCTTCTCACCCATTAAAGTAGTAACATTTATGTTATCAACCTCTTTTTCAAGTGACATTGGGATATGAAAGTGGGAGAATATCTCAATGAGGGGTATCCTATATAGCAAAATCTTTAACTTGGCTTGGTGAAAAATTTTCCCATATAGGTTAGAATCAAGTAAGGGATGTTAATGTTATACACTTCTTCATGGTCCACATAAAAAACAACTCATCTTTAATAATGCGGGTTGAGTTTATATGCTTGGAGAGGACGGTCTTCACAATGGTGAAATGAAGGAGATGATCCTCCATTGAGAGCCTAGTAATCATGAGTTTCCCAAAGCATATGCAAAAGTAGCTTCAGGAAAAATTAGCTTTAAAGCCTTTTCTTTAATATAATCCAACACATCCCTACTGGTGATAAAATCACTTTCACCATCCTTGTTAAATAGATCACATAACAACTTGATATCTAAATTAATCATCTTCTACATGATAGGGACAAATAATCTACCAAGAGCAACATCTAAGTTTGCATAGAACATCCTTACCAACTTAGGATAACACTTGGCGTTATAGGTGACAAACTTCAACAATTTGTATTTTTCCAAAATACCAAATATTTTTAAGTGACTATTCTTAAGAAAGTTCAAGTCTCGACATTAATAGGTTCAATGTTTTCTTTTTGAACTTGACATACCTTTCAAAGGATTTGGAGTTGACGAAGAATTTCTCGTCATCTATTACAACATTAGTGCAAACCACCCATTTGTCACCTACCATATTCTTTCTCTTTTTCAAATGACCAACAAAATCATCAGTCATTATTATAGCTTGAGGAGAGAGAAAAAGATGAGGAAATTTGGGATTTTTTGGAATTTGGGGTTTTAGGGTGGAGTTAGGGAATTTAATCAATTAAAAGTGATAAAAAATAGCAAGGAAGTTGATGGTCCCAGTAAAAGATTAAAATGCAAAAAACAATTAGAAACAATTCGATATCACCCTTTTCTTGTTGGAGAATTTATATACAACTTTATCTAATATTAATTCTTCTTTTATTGAGATATGCAGCAAATTAATAATCAATAAATGTGGAGATGGCA
Source organism: Saraca asoca (assembly GCA_026873985.1). Classification (NCBI taxonomy): domain Eukaryota; kingdom Viridiplantae; phylum Streptophyta; class Magnoliopsida; order Fabales; family Fabaceae; genus Saraca; species Saraca asoca. The sequence continues at coordinate 25,904 of JANHAO010002859.1, read as the reverse complement.
CAAATTACAATTTAGTGGTAAGATATAGATGTAGAAAAAGAAGTTAAAGATACAAATTTTTAAAGTGGTTCAACTTGAATTGAAACCACAATTCGAGTCTACTCCACTTGATCTTTCCCAACTGAAAGGCCTTTTCAATTAAAGGAAAAACTATTAAGATTTACCAAGCTCTTGAAATGGCAGTTTACATAAAAAAAACACAAGAAATTACATAGGCTTCTTGCTAACCTAGAAGAATTATAAACAGGCTCTTCTAAACCTATACAAAAACACAAGAATTATAATAGGCTCTTTGTAACCTAGATAAGATTTCAAAATCTCTAGAAATCTTATATAAAAAAAAATGAAGGATTACAAAATACAATACCATTGGTTTGAGATGAAATTTCAAACAATTTAAGATGAATTCAATTAACCTTTGATCCAACAAATCTTGATTAGATCTTAGAAACTTGATGAGGTAGAAAGAAATCTTGTGTAATAGCTTTCTCAGATGTTTTCTTACTTGAAGGATGAAAAAAATTGTAAAAACTGATTGAAGAATGAAAGCAGTTGGATTTTATAACTACTGTAACCATCTGTAACAGAATAACTAATTTTCAATTGTTACATTGATTATGGCATCGTGGTTATAACTAACTAATCGATGTCATAATCAAAGTTTAGTCTATTATGAGTAGAACTGTAATCGATTATTGTATCAATATAGGCAAAATTTCCCAACCTTCGATAAAAAGAATTTTTCAAATTGTTGTTTCAAAAATCAATTACTACTTCAATTTTGACATGAATTTTTCATTAGTTTTTCAATACAATGATGTTGAAATCGATTCATGAAGTGAAAAATAGTTTTATAAAATTTGTTCTTATGAAAAATTATTTTCTTTAAGTGGTTTGAATTTACCTCATTTTTTAGTTAAAATATTTGAATCAAATATCATTTCAATTCATTTACAAAAAATCCTATTGAAATAAAATAATTTCTAAAACTATTCTTGGATCTATTGAACCATTTTTCTTTGAACCTATGAGATAAATCAAAAACACTAAAACATATTATTTGATAAAATTGTTTTTCAATGTTAAAACTAAGGAAAATATGTAGCTCGAGTAATCTAGGCTAACAGTCTCCCCCTTTTTGATATTGACAAACAATTTTACATGAGGTTCGAAGTAAAAAAAATTGAGGGAGGAAATCATCTAAAATGAAGCTTTATGCTTTTTCTCTTGTTTTGGAACATTAGAAAGAATAAAGCATATGAAGTAGAAAAAAATTTAAAGTTCATTGCTCCCCCTAAATTTATTAATATATTTGTGTTAAAATTGATTTCTTCATACAAAGTGATTATTTTTTTAAATTTGACATATACAGAAACATTGAAAATTTATCTGAATCAGTGTCAAAATTGATTAGAATTTCAATTTTTTTTACCAGGAATCGATGTGATAATCAATCCAAGTACCCTAGAAAAATGTAAATCAATGCTAAATTCTATTGAGTGTATAGAAATCAGTTTTTATATATGAATGAACCAAAATTTACTATCTAGACTTGTATCTTAAACTTTCAATTCATATACCTGTAAAACAAACTTAAGAAGTCTTGATGCTTAAGTTAGATTATGCATTAAAACATTAAACATAACAAATCAAATAATCAAAAGTAAAAGATATAAAGCAATTAGTTTTTAATTTTGTTTAATTGCTTCAAGATTCATCATTCCAATTTCTCTCCTAATGAATATAAATCTCTTTTCATCTAAAGGCTTAGTAAAAATATTAGCTAATTGAAAGTTTGTTTGAACAAAATCTACAAAACTGTCTCACTTTTGAACATGATCTCTCAAAAAGTAGTGTCTAGTCTAAAGATGCTTAGTTCTAGAATGCATTATAGTATTTTTGGTTATATTTATGGCACTTGTGTTGTCACAAAGTATTGAAATTTTCTCAAATTTTAATTCATAATCTGAAAGATATTGTTTCATCCAGAGAATCTGGGCACAACAACTTCCAACAACTATATATTCTACTTTAGCAATAGATAAAGCTACACAGTTTTGCTTTTTGCATGACCATGAAACTAATGAGTGTCCAATAAATTAATAAGCACCACTAGTGCTCTTCTTATCTATTTTACTTCCTACATAATTTACATCATAATATCCTAATAGGCTACAGCTATTTGACTTAGGATACCCAAGTCCTAAATTTTTAGTTCCTATAAGATATCTAAAAATTTTTTTAAGTGCTGAAAAGTGAGATTCCTTAGGATTAGTTTGATATCTTGCACAAATAGAAACACTAAGCATAATGTTTGATTTACTAGTAGTTAAGTATAACAAACTACTTATCATACCTCTAAATAGAGTAGGATCTACACTCTTTCCATTCAAATCATTATCTAATTTCAAAGATGAACTCATATGTGTTCCTATAGGTTTACATTGATCAAACTGGAATTTCTTTAACAATTCAATAGTATATTTAGTTTGATATAAGAAAATACCACTAGTTGATTATTTGATCTACAGGCCAAGGAAAAAGGTTAGCTCCCCTGTCATGGACATCTGAAATTCATTTTGTATTAACTTTGAGAAATTCTTGCACAATTGCTCATTTGTTGACCCAAAAACAATGTCATCCACATAAATTTGTTCAAGTAAGATATCTTTACCTTTTTCAAGTATAAAAGGTGTTGTATCAACAGTCCCTCTTTTAAAGCCTTTCTGAATTAAAAACTTATTAAGTCTATCATTCTAGGCTTTAGGTGCCTGTTTTAGACCATATAAGGCTTTTTGCAACTTAAAAACATAGTTTAGATTTAGGGGGTCTTCAAAACCTGAGGGCTATTCTACATAGATATCTTCTAAAATGTATCCATTAAGAAAAGCACTTTTAACATCCATTTGGTAAAGCTTAAAGTTTCTTGTACAAGTACATGCCAATAACATTCTAAAGGCTTCTAGTCAAGCTACTAGTGCAAAGGTCTCATCAAAATCTATTCCCTCCATTTGGTTATATCCTTTTGCTACCAGCCTAGCTTTATTTCTTATAATTACTCTATTTTCATCAAGTTTATTTCTAAAAACACAACGAGTCCCTATAACATTATAATGATCAGATCTTGGCACAAGTTTCCAAGCTTGATTTCTTGTAAATTGACTTAATTTATCTTGCATAGCCAAAATCCAATTTTCATCTTGTAGGGCCTCTTGAACATTTTTAGGTTCTATTAAAGAAACAAAGGCTGAGAAATTACAAAATTTTTTCAAATTACTCTGAGTTACCTATTTCAATGCATCTTATTATAAGTTCTCTGGGGTGGTTTCCCATAAATTTCTAAGATTTTTTAAGAGAGATGGGTGGTGTAATGTCCAGTATGGTGGAGTTTTTCACTTCTTCACTTAGTTCTATAGCATATACCTTTGCTTTTCCTTGTTGATTTGTTGAAGTGGAGTTGGAGGTCCTGTTGATCTTTCTCTATACTTAATCTGTGATCACTCAAACCAAATTCATAAAAAACAACATGCACAAATTCTTTTATCTTCAAGGTCCTTCTATTATATACCCTAAAGACCTTGCTAGAAGAAGAATAGCCAAGGAAAATACCTTCATCAGATTTAGGATCAAATTTGCCAAGATTATCCTTACCATTATTATGTATAAGACACTTACAGCCAAAGACATGGAAGTATGAAATGTTAGGCTTTCTTCCAAAGTATAATTCATAGGGTGTTTTATTTAAAATAGGCCTGAGAAATATCCTATTTATGATATAACATGTAGTGTTAACTGCATTAGCCTAAAATGACTTCAAAAGTGTGCTATCATTTAACATAGTTCTTGCCATTTCAAACAAGCATCTGTTTTTTCTTTCAACAACACCATTCTATTGTGCTATCCTTGGTGTAGAAAAATTATGACTAATGCCATGCATTTCACAAAAACTAGTGGATTCCTTATTTTCAAATTCTTTTCCACGCTCACTTCTTATGGAAATGATAGAATAGCCTCTTTCATTTTGTATCACACTAGCAAGTCTTTGAAAGGCTTGACATGTATCACTTTTATGAGATAAAAAGAGAGTTTATGTAAATCTAAAAAAATCCTCCACAATCACGAATACATAAGAAATTACCTCTATGGCTTCAGATTCTAGATGGACTAACTAAGTTCATATGAAGCAAGTCAAGAGGTTTTGAAGATGAAGTAGTATTTTTAGATTTAAATGAGGATTTCACTTTCTTACCCTTTTGACAAGCACCACATACTTTGTCTTTATTGTAGTTCAATTTAGGCAAACCAAATATTAGATCTTTCTTAGATAATTCTACAATTAATTCTATGTTAACATGTCCTAGTCTTCTATGCCAAATCCAAGTATCATCATCAAAACTAACTAAACATGTTGAGTCCAATTTAAATTTAGAATCAAGATCAAATAGGTAGACATTATTAACTTTATGTCCTAGAAGTTTGAGTTGATTATCACAGCTATTCACAACTAAGCATTTATTTGAATTAAAGATAACATTATTCCCTTTATCACAAAACTGACTTATACTCAACAAATTATGTTTTAAGCCATTTACATATAAAAAATCATTTATACAAGACTCGAAGGACTTACCAATCTTACCAATCCCTTTGACTGTCCCTTTAGATTTATCTCCAAAAGTCACTTTACCTCTATTTATAGGTGTGAGACAAATGAACTTATCCTTATTTTTGGTCATATGTCTTGAACGCCCACTATCCAGAAACAATAAATTTGTGCTTTGTCTCTCATATCCCTATAACATGAAGTTTATACTAGCATTGGTGGTATCCACTAACTTTTGGGTCTACAAGTGTTAGTAGTCATAATAGAAATTTTTCTAGCAATTGTAGATTTAAGTAACCATACCAATCTTTCATTTGGTTTTCATAGGTAAGTACCATTTCTAAAAGAATAGTTTCTGATGTGATGTCCTTTATGATTACAGTAGAAACATGTAATATTAATAGGGCTCTATTTCTTATACTTTCTATAATTTTGCTATCTAAATCCTGGACCAGCTCTATTGTAAGAAAATTTTTGGTTTTCCAACATATATCCTAATTTTTTGTTGCTGTCAAAATATTTTTGTAGTTTCTTTGTTAAAATCTCAATCTCAAATTTATATAGGCTGCATTGTTTACAATCTTTTTCAACTAAAGCAGCCAATTCACCATTTTCCTTTTCTAAAAACTTGACTTTTTTAGTTAAAATTTTCAGCTTATTTTTAGTGATGGTTAATTGCTTTTTAGTTTCTACTAATGAGTCATATAGCTTAATACAAAGATCATCTAAATTCTCATCATCACCATCTTCACTAAGATCTTTTTCAGATTCATCACTAGATTCATCATTATCTGAAATGGCAAAGAAAGGATTTTTGCTCAATACCTCAAGATTATCATTGTGTCTAGCCACAAAACATAATAAGGCATCCTTTTTATCAACAATGTTAGGCACTTCATCATCCCAAACAACAAAGTTAGACTTTTTATAGGATTGCCTTTTCTTCTTTCTCTCATTCCCTAGTTGTTTCTTCAAATAAACTAGATAATCTGGCTTGATATGTCCAGGTTTTTTTACATTCAAAGCAAGTAGGGATAGTGCTAACTAAATTTCCTTGCTTAGTCTTGGCATTATTCTTTCTTTGTGTTGCTATTTTTCTCTTTTCCTTATTTTTCTTGTCTCTTAAGATTCTCTGTAGTTTCTTACTCAATGAAGCCATATCTTCTTTGTTGATTGTGTCTGCAATAGTTTTAGATTCTCTTTCATCTAATTCAGTAGCTTTAAGTGCAAGGGTCTTTTTCTTTTGGTCATCTCCATTAGTTTTGTATCTTCTCAATTTAAGCTCATACTTTTCAAGATTGCCAAACAACTATTGAATTGTAGGGATACTAATCTTCAATGATTCTTTGATTTTGGTATCCTTAGGTTGCCACTCTTCAATCAAGGATCTTGGAATCTAATGGACATGATCTGCATTTTCAAACTTTCTACCAAGCAAAGTTAAATGGTTAGTAATAGCAGTGAATTTTTGAATTAAATCCTTAAAGACTCACCTTCCTCTATTTTGAACATTTCATATTGTGACACAAGAACATGCACCTTTGAAGCCTTAACCAGTGAAATGCCTACATGTGTAATCTCTAGTGTGTCTCAAATTTGCTTAGCATTAGAATAGTTTAAGATTCTTTCATATTCATTTGGTGACAAGGAATTTGAAATTATCCATTTTACTTTAGCAGCAAGGAAGTGTTTCTTTCTTTCATTTTTTATCCAAAGTGACATAGGTTTCAGTTCTACATCACCATTAATTATAGTCCTAGGGGTTCCATAGCCTTCTTCTACCAATTCCCATATATCCACATTTGTAGCCTCAATAAAATCTCTTAACTTCTATTTTCAAAAGGTATAGTGTTCCCCATTGAAATCAAGAGGTTTGTGAATTGGTGGACATTTAAGCAACAAAAAGTAATTAGAATCCATATTTTTCAAGAAAAATATGGGTGTATTAACAACCAAAGCTCTGATATCAACTGATGGTTCCAGTAAAAGATTAAAATGCAGAAAACAATTAGAAACAATTGGATCTTACGCTCTTCTTGTTGGAGAATTTATATAAACCTTTATCTAATATTATTTCTTCTTTTATTGAGATATGCAGCAAATTAATAATTAATGAATGTGGAAATGGTAGAAATTACAATTTAGCTGCAAGATATAGATGTAGAAAAATAAGTTGAAGACACAGATTTTGAAAGAGGTTTAACTTGAATTGAAACAACAATTCAAGTCTACTCCACTTAATCTTTCTCAATCAAAAAGACCTCTTCAATTAAAAGAAAAAGTATTAGGATTTACTAGGCTCCTGAAATGCTAGTTTACATCAAAACCACAAGAAATTACACAGACTTCTTGCTAACCTAGAAGAATTATAAACAAGCTTTTCTAAACCTAAACAAAAACACAATAATTATATCAGGCTCTTGCTAACCTAGATAAGATTTCTAAATTCCTAAAAATCTCAAACAATCTAAGTTGAATTCAATTGACCTTTGATCCAACAAATCTTGATTAGATCTTTGAAACTTGATGAGATAGAATGAAATCTTGTGTAGCACTTTTTTGAGAACTTTTCACACTTAAAGGATGAAGAAAATTGTAAAAAATTATTGAAGTATGAATGCAGTTGGTTTTTATAACTATTGTAAGTATTTGTAATAGAATAACTGATTTTTAGTTGTTGCAATGATTATGGCATCAATTTAGGATAGTTACAACTAACTAATCAGTGTAGTAATCAAAGTTAGTTTGTTATGAGTAGAACTATAATTGATTACCACATCAATGTAGGAAAATTTCCCAACCTTTGGTAAGAAGAAATTTTCAAATTGTTGTTTCAAAAATTGATTGCTACTTTGATTTTGATATGAATTTTTCATAAGTTCTTCAATACATTGATGTAGAAATCGATTCATGAAACGAAAAATAGTTTTACAAAATCTATTCTTATGAAAAATTATTTTCTTCAAGTGGTTTGAATTTACCTCATTGTATAGTTAAAATATTTGGATCAAATATCATTTGAACTCATTTACAAAAGATCCTATTAAAATAAAATAATTCCTAAAACTATTCTTAGATCTCTTGAACCATTTTTCTTTGAACCTGCAAGACAAATCAAAAACACTAAAACATATTATTAGATAAAATTATTTTTCATCATTAACACCAAGGAAAATATGTAGCTAGAGTAATCTAGGCTAGCAGAAGTGATTTGGTGAAACAATAAGTGAAATTTATGGGATTTAAGAAGGATAATGCACTTAGGGTGAGAGAAAAGAGGGCAAAGGTTTAAGGAAGCACCAAAAATTAAGCTAAAAAACCCCATGGATTATTTACAAAAGCCTAGTGATTTGAATCTTGAAGCCCAAAATTGTTGGGCAAGTTGAATAGTGAATCAAATTGTGACCACTAAAGAAAAACTCAAAACTCCTCCAATGCTATTCAAATTGCAAATCCTTTGTAATTTTTGTGATTCAAATTGCTCTACTCCAAATCCACAAATTCTTCAAATTTTCCTACTTTTTGATAACCAAACCATCAATTTTGATCTTAAAACACTCATAATCACCTTGAATAGCATGGAAGTTTAAATATGATCAACTTGGCACCTACAAAACAAATAGGGGGCTCTTTAATGTCTAAGTTAGTATTAGATTCAATGAAAGAAACAATTTAAATTAATCTAAATCAAATTAAAATAATTAATTAAAATGACTCAAAAACCAAAAGAAATAAAAACAAGTAAACCAAATCCAATGAGTTCATTTTCTAAAAGATTTAGCATTCCCAATTCTCTTCTTATAAAAGCGAAGCAATTTTCATCAAAAGGTCTCTAAAAACAATAGCAAGCTGAAAGTTGGTTTGAATAAATTCAAGAGCAATGTCTCCCATTTAAACATGATCCTTTATGAAATAATGGCTTATTTCTATATGTCGAGTTTTTGAGTGTGCATGATAGGGATTTTAGTAAGGTTAATGGCACTTGTGTTATGGATTCTTGATACCACAATTGTCATCCTTGCTTCAATTCCGTTTTGCCCTCCAAATGTTTAGCCCCTTCTAGTTGTTGCACAAGTGAATGGTATCACACGAGCTTTTTTGGCAAACTCACATATATCCATCTATTGGTTTGTCATTGCCAATCAATTTTTGTAGATTTCATCTTCTTTAAAATATCATCAATCATCATGTTTAAATTCTATCTTCTTTAAACATGTGCTTTGAAGAATGCATCCAATAAAGGCCTTTAGATTTTCTTTTTTAAAAAAAGATATTAAGATGGAGTAATAAGAAAATAATGATAAAATAGATAGAACAATAAGGAAATATTTTTTAGGTGTGTATTACACTTTCCTAAAGGTTTTCAATAGAAAGCCTTGTTTATAATTATTGAACAAACATGACTCCTCATGAGATAACTTTTAGAAAGAGTCATTCTTTTTCAAAATTTTAAATTCTAAAATAATAATAAAAAGAAATCATTTCTTCACTAGTTTGAATCCAAGACTCCATCTTAGGATTTTCATATGCAAACCCAATTAGGATTTTCATTCATATATCTTTTAAAGTCGATTTTCTATGCAATGTAGGACTTGAAAAATTACCAACATTCATACTTTGGCAATAAATTGTAATTTAAAATGTCATTATGAAAGTTGTACTAAAAAATGGAAATCTATTTTAGAAAGCTTGGGAGGAATATGCCTCCCTTTTTATTTAAAGATGCACGAAGAGGAATATACGTATGTAAAGTGACTGATAATATAATCAAAAGATTCTAAAGACAATGATGAGTGATGGGCATAATTTGCCCTTTGTCTTTGGTCTCTAAAGTGGTGTTCTCACATCATCAAGTGAATTCAGTAATTATGATTTAGTGTGATGGGCTCAAGAATAACAACTGCGACTTAGGATTACTAATCCACTTGAGCATATTTAAGAGATTTCATGACACAAGTTTAAAGTTTGGAAAGCCTACAACAAAATGGAGGATAAAAACACATACACACACGCATGGGACTTACTATTTGCCCACTTTAACTCCTGATGGCAGAAGACAATAACAAAGACAAACATGAGCAAGTTAGTTATTACGCAAAAAGTGTTTTGAAAAGACACAAAAAATAAAGAATGTAATATGCTGTTTTTTTTTTAGACTTTGTATTCTTTGTCGCTTAGAAGTATGATAAGCTATTTCATTTTAAAGTCAAAACATACTATCAAATTTTTTAAAGCTTATAATGAAATTTACGAATCACTCTAGGTAGTAGTAGAATTTGAACTATGAGAATAATGCAACGTACATTGTAAAATGAACCAATAGAAAGGGTTAATTACTTTTTTGCATAACATTAGTATTTGTGTTTCAAATGACAAATAATGTATAAAAAAATTAGAGCAATTTATCATGTTATTTTATTTTTAAAAAAAAATATTATTGTCATGTGCCTCCCAATCCATTAATTGTTAATAAATTATTTAAATGTATTGATTACCACAAAACCTAACCAAAAAAAAACAGGAATATGAGGAATCTAATTAGAAATAAAAATCAGCATAAGGATCCAATTCCAAACTTTAAAATTATAAGATCCTAATTAAAAATTGAGTAAAATTATATGGAGAGTAGTAGAAGAACTTAACCTACTTATTATTATTATTATTATTATTATTATTATTATTATTATTATTATTATTATTATGGAAAATGCACTTTACTTGCCTATAGTATGGTCCTAATTTCAATTTATTTGCCCATGGTTTAAAATGTCATAAAGAGACAATCTATGGTTTGTACCTTTAACACTTTGTCTGCTTGTGTTAATTTTTCACCCAAATTTAATAAATTTTGTCACATGCGAGTCACGTGGTTTCTAATTAAACTTAATTTGAGCCCAATTATGTGCTCATTGTTTCCATTTTCCTCTTTTGCCTAAATCTAAAACCCTAAGAATCAAAGGTAAATTTTTCTTTAGTGTTTCAGATTTATGCAAAAGAGGAAATTGAGAATGATTGGGAGTACAATTAAGGTTAAATTAGGACTAATTTGGGAGCACACGACTAACATGTAATGAAATTTGTTAAATTTGAATGAAAAATTAACACAAGTGGGCACAGTGTTTGTGGTGCAAACCACGATTACCTTTTTGTGATACTTTAAGCCACTAGGGTAAACTAAAACTAGGATTATACCATAGATGAATAAAGTGCATTTTCTCTTATTAATTCCATTTAATAAGAGCTAGGTAAGAGGCGGTTTCTATAATAGCTTGGACTCCAGTAAACTCCAAAACCTAAGTAAAATCTAGTCCTCCACAACATGCAAAATAGTTGCAATCAATGTAGAGAGCGATAGCAAAGATAGTAAAAAGTATTGCTTAAACTTGTCTTAATTTGTTTTTGCTAGGCTCTATGAGATTAATTTAGTCTTTAATTACTAATTTATGCTTAACTGAAGTTTGGAAATTTTGTGTTAATTTAATTTTTGAATTTTTTTTATTACATTCATTCAAGTTTCTTTATCATTCTTTTATTAAAATTATTAATGAATTTTTTTTACATAATAACTAATTTATCAGAATGAAAATGACAAATACATGGTCAAATTAGCACTACATTGCCTTATCAACAAATTAATTACTATATATTAGCAATTTGATTAGGCGTAATTTAATAATCCAAGGACTATATTGATATCAAAATCTTTAGCAAAGTTACTTGAAATAAATGGAATTAGTGAATATGGTTCTATGTAAAAGTGCAAGATCATATCCCATCTACACGTTTGTTCCTATTCCTAAAAGTATGCTTGATCATAACCTAACAATTCCAAACAAGCACTTTCTTATACTTCAATAATAAATTTCTATATTTCATATTGAAAAACTAGATTAAAGCATCTCCACTAGTAATTGTACCACCCCCATTAGGTTAAAATGTACTAGATCTAGAAGTGGGCCATATGGGTTAGTAGTAAGCCAAGAGGTCAGTCTTAGTGATTGTCGATTTGTTAGGAAAAATAAATCAAAAGAATCAAGTATGCATAACACAATTTTAAATTTTTTCCCTAAGCCTAGATTTTTTTTTCAAATTAATTCTTAAAGTTTTGTATAATTCAAATAAGCTTAAAAGTAATGATTTGAATTATACCTTCTTGAGACTTTTTCTCAAAATCTCTGCTCTTCAAATTTGAATTGGATCTCCAAGCGATTCCATGAACTCTCCAACAAACCTTATGGTAATGTCTTTTGGATTGCCTTTGGTAAACTCCTTTGGATTTAATCTCCAACACTGGTGATCCACATGAAACAATTACATTCAAAGCCTTTACTAATATTCAGGCAATAGGAAAAGTAGGAAAATCAACTCTTTAGCTTAAAAGGTGCTAACTCTCTAGGGAATCATAAATTGAATCAGCTAGGATTGGTGTTTAAATGCAAAGAGGAGAAGAGAAGATAAATCACATTAGAAGAGTTTTGGATGCACAACAAATGTGCTAGGGTTTCACATTTGCGTGTTAGTGTTTTTTTTTTCATGTTAAAGGATTGGCATCTCCCCACTTTAAATAGAAGAGATTGGAGCACAAGCAAGAGTGGGAAGCAAGCATTAGTGAAGTACAAGCTAGTTTTTTTTTTTACTTGTTTTGTCCATTTCTCTAAGTGGTTGAGTTGCATGGCTAGGGTTAATATTCTAGGCTTGAATGCTGCCATTTTGGCCTTAGGAGTTCATACTGCATGCTTAAGTCATAATGAGTCCAAACTCATTAACCTTGCGTCCTCTTCTTCTATCCAATAAGCTTAAACAATGAGTCTAAACTCAACTTATGATCCCATCCAAGGTTAATATAAATGTTCCTATAACATTCAAATATCAACATTAGAAATTTGCTATTATTTAATAATTTTAATCTTTATTAAAATTGTTAAATCATTAATTAATTAACATTTCTAATCATGTAAGAACACTTAATTAATCATTTCAAATTTTTAAGATGTTTACTAATTCAACACTTAAATTAAAAACATTTTACATTCTAATTTTTCCTTTGACTTTGGATCAAAGAGATTCTATCATGTGTGATCCATTAAGTTTTCTTGCATGTTGGCAATGAATTTATTTACAAACTTTTTATAAGTTTAATTGAATTAAAACTATCTTTAATTCAAATACAATTTCCCTAAATTATTCAAATATATTCATAGATCATGATTAACTTCTAGCAAAGCATCATAACCATCCAAATGCTAGGAATAGATTTTTGGAAATCAAAACCTTTCATGACAAGGTGTTAATGTGTAATTCAATCACTTCATCTCTTGATATTTAAATTAGACTTAGGGCATGGTTCAAGTGTCAACCCTAATTTGAACAACCAATTATAGGTGCATGTCTTATGACCATGTGTTATCTCTTAAGAGATTATACATAAAAATCCTTTTATGTATCAATACATAGGCTTATGATTTTGAATATAGCACAAGTGTCAAGACATCTTTTGAATATATTTCCTTATTACCAATGAGGACAAATTATTTCTTGATCAATCACTACCTTCATGCATTTCATTGTGCACCCAACTATCATTCATACTAACTTTTGAATAGTGTAAGTCTAGAATAATATCAAAGTACATAACTTCATACATAAGGTACTATATTGATCTCAAGTCTAAGGAGCATTTACACTACTTTTCATATGAAAAGTCTATTGATACATGGTAACATTCCATATGGTTTCTTATGACAGATCAATCCAGTCATATGTTCCATAAAATATACTTATATTTCTTTTTCAGATATCAGCATATCTACAGTGTATGAGATCACTGCATTCTTCAAGAAGAATGTGACGTGACATATGTTAGTTTACTCATGAATAATTGATATTTTATTTTCTTGATAATTTAAAAATCTGGAATATTTAGAAATATAATTATACATATAAATTATCTCATAAAGTTTTATATAATTCAAATAAGCTTAAAGGTATTGAGTTAAATTATACTTTCTCAATAGCTATTCTTAAAATCTCTAATCTTCAAATTTGAATTTGATCTCCAATCAATTCCATGATGATGTCAGAAAAACACTAGTCAAAAAAATTTTCCAGCATCCTTTCCAATACTTGTAGAAGTCAGAAAATATGTGATGTGGTAATGCCATGTGGCATTTTTTATGCCCATAGACATATAAAAAACATGGTGACATCACATGCATATTCTTCAATTCCAACATATTAAGATGTCATAAATGATGACATGGATTATTGCATCATATTTTTTTATGCTCACTGATGTTGGAGGATTTGGTGACATGGCAAAGCTACATCATTGATTTTAAGTTTGTCTAATGTCAAAAACAATGATGTGGCATGCCATCTCTTGATTTTCAACTTAAAGTTATGCTGGAAAGGACATTGCAAATGTTGATGTGTAATGCCACATCATTATTTTCAACATCCCTATATGCCAGAAAGGACGTTGGAAACTATGACGTGGTAGGAAAAAATAAATATTTAATTAAAAGGCCTCTATACATGCACTTGATAACAATAACAACAATAGCATCTGATTTGTAAAAAAAAAAATAATAATCCAAAATGCTAACCTAACCAAATTATTACATTCAACATTTAAAAAGTTTCAAATGCACTTGATAACAATAACAACAATAGCATCTGATTTGTAAAAAAAAAAATAATAATCCACAATGCTAACCTAACCAAATTATTACATTCAACATTTAAAAAGTTTCAAATGTTCTTTAAGTTATAAAATGTCACAATAACTCATGAAAAATTCCTTAAATCTTCCTCACCCTCCTCATTCTCAATAGCATCTTCATTTTTAGGGATTTGAGCTTGCAGATGAGTCTTTGATAGAGCTTTTATTCTTTTCTCTCACTAAACTAATGTCTGTTTCTACAGATTTTGTCATGTCTTGTTGATAATATTGTTTCAGGCTCCCAATTTTTTTTTCAATTATGATTGTGTATACTTAATGAAAAAAATATTAATGGTTTAAATTTGCAACCATCACAAGAAAATGTTGATGGTCAAGAAGAAAATCAAAGTGACGAAGAATTGGAAGAATTTCATGATATGATTGCTAGTGAACATTTTTAAATTTTTTCATGAAGATCACGAATAGTTTTTTATTGATATTTTCATTAATTTAAATATTTGTTAGAATATTAAGAATGCATTTGATATTACTACTTGTCATTTGAATTTTTAGTATGTGAATTTTTGAATCCAAAATGAACCAATATATATTTTTTGAAATTTGTATTTATTACTTTGAATTTTTATGCAATTTTGTTATGCAAGTTTGATTCAACATTGAAGAGAGGTGAAATATTAATGTTTCAAATTATGTATAAAAAATGCCTCTTTAAAATCAATAAATTAAAAAAAGGTTTTGGTAGATCAACGTTCAAAAAGCATTGTATATAAGAAAGGATAGGCAACAATCAAGAACTTGTTAACATATGAAGTTTAAAACCATTGTCTCTAATAGAGAATAGGTAATGGTTATCATCTATTGTAAAAAGTAAAGGTAAAGAGTGTTGTCTATAGTAAAGAATATGATAATGGTCAAAATTCACTGCTAAAGATAATGGTAAAAACTATTGCCTATGATAAAGAATGAGCAACGATCAAAAACTGTTGCTAATATAAAAGTTAAAATCGTTGCCTATACAATAAGAAGAGGCAATAGCTTTTGTAAAATATTGTTTGAAGTTGAAAAAAAAAATTATTATCTAAAAAAAAAAGTAAAGCTTGCTAACATTATACCGTTGTTTATTCTTTTAGTAACACTTTTTGAACTTTAAATTATTGCCATAAATAAAAAATGTTGTAATGATTTTGTCTATTCTTCAAAAAATATTATTTGAAAAAAATTTGAAAAGAACTTTCTACTATATCTTCTATAAGGATCTGGATCCCCTAAATTTCTCAAAGAAATTGAGGGTGTAAACTTAGAAGAGATATGTATGAATTTTTTTTTATCAAAATGATAAGTTTTATTCAAATTGTATCTTATCTTTCTTAAATTTGTTTGTTTATCAATTTTGCTAAGAAATTTAGAGGATCCACATCCCCTCTCTACTCACTAGTGCAAATTGGGCAAGATTGGAATTTGATTGAGGAAAGTTTTCAAGGTCAACAGATCGCAATTTTATTCAATTGAAGTGAGGTTGTGTATTGGTTTTCTAGAATTGCTCCATTGCTTTGGTTTATTTTCATGATTAAGGCAATTCTTATTTCGCATCTGCTTCACAACGTCTAAACTCATGAGTTTTAGTTTTAGTTTTTTTTTTTTTTTTTTATGAGGAGCAGGAATGAGTGAATTTTTCACCTTTAAGAGCTACAGGATCAAAGTAATTGCATCAACTAGAGAATGAATTTTTCACCTTAATAATGACAGAATCAAGGAAGCCAAAAATTGAACGAAGGAAGTGCAGAAGCCGGAAGTCTCTCTTGTCATGTTAGGAGTGAAACAAATGAGAGAAAAAGAAGATAGAATAGGGGCAACCAGCTAGAAAAGGAAATAAAAGAGGCAAACTGAGTATGATCTGAAAAGGGGCAAACTGGGTGTAATTTAAGCTTTGATTGTTGTCTTACGAAGACTTAACGACTCTAAATAAATTGAATTGGATGCATGTGAGGTGTTTTCTACTCTTTTAAATGAGGTTATTGTAGGGTTTTAAATTAAAAGGAAGGTGTGTGCAATTTTATTTAAACTTAGGGAAGTCCATGTATTTTTTTCCCTATTTAAAGATAAGAACTTCTTGTATTCTCAAATTATAACACGTGTTCTTATTCCATCTAATAAATGAATGTCAATTATTAACTTTTATACTTTTTGATATCTCAAAAATTGAAAAATCAATTATTTAATACATATGAATCTTATAAAACTAACAAATAGATGTCAAAATTGATAATTGATCTTTATTTATTAAGGAGGAGTAAGGATCTTATAGTTGTAATGCATAAGAAATTCTCCTTAAAGATTCCATAGCACAGAGCTATTTGATTTTAGGTGTGGTAAAATGTGAGGTTATAGGGCAGTATGATAAACTTCTAATTGTGCAGCTAAAACCGTTATTAAGGTAGGTTGAGATTCGGGAAAGACCGCATTTCCGTGAGTGGCCAAGTTAACATTATTAAAAATTTCAATTTCTTCTTTGGCTAATTTTATGGGAGCTCCAACTCTTAGTAGTTGAATATTTTTATGATTTGATTCTCTTTTTATATATTGAGATTTGTATTTTTTATTTAATTTATTTATTTTAAAATTTGAAAAAAAATCCAACAATTAAAATATTCATCGTGGAGTTCTCTGCAAAATTACTCTTCTTTTTTGCATAACCATTTTTGTAAAGATTTATCCTAACATTTTAAAGCATTTCTAATTTTGATTTTAGTTAATTGCTCATTAATAATTACAAGTTCACTTCTATCGCAAATGTTTTATGCACATAAATGATATTAATTTCAAATTTATGCACAATGTGATTTGAGTGAGATTCTTGACTTTTCTTCATGTTTTTGTTTCCAACCTACTATCATGAGTATATAAAACTAGATATATGCCAAAATCGCTTAGATGCTAACTATAATGCTTATAGTCACTTGAATACAGGCAATGGAGATTTGTACAAGGTTTAGGAAGAAGGGAATTTTGATAGGTGGATCCCCTAGACTTTACTGGGCTTTTTTTCCATGGATCAATCCTTTCAGGGTAGAAGTACTTTCCTCTTGGCTTACTACCATCCCACTAGGGTTTGTAGGTAATTTAGGTTTGACCAACTGTTATACACAAAAAATAGCCTCGAGAGCATGTAAGTCCCGGGCAAGCCAAAGGCACTCAGCGAGCTTCACTTTGCCCATTAGAAAGTGGTACAGCGAAGTTGTTCCAGCACCATCCTGTGAAGCAAGCCTTCGCCTCCCGAGGTAGCGACCCAGCAATCCAATGAGAAGGTCACAAGATCCGCTCGCCAAGCAACCAAGCACCCTGCTCGTGCCTACTATCTCGTTACAGCGGTCCCCATGATGACCCCAAGCCAAGAACTCCAGCTCAGGACGCCCAGCACCTCGCTTGGCATAACCGTACAAAGCAACAGACACAGACAGACAACAAGTCTACAGCCGACCAGGAGGCCCACCCCACAGCCTGCATTCTGCAGTAGCCGAATTATAGTCTCTTTTTTGTCTTTTCCATTTATAGTTTGATGTAACACAACTGTAGCTTGTAATTAATGCATGTAACTCCTCCTTCCTCTATAAATACGATTGCATTGTTAGAAAAGGGGAGAAGCCAAACTCTGTAAGCAACTTTTACAATAATAAAATCTCCGTCGTGAATGTAGGGTTCGATGCCGTCTGGATTTAGTCAAACCACATTAAACACGCTGTCTCTCCATCCCCTCTTCCTCTCAGCCTATTTTCTTTTGCACTTCGGAAGTAGTATTGGATCCCTGAACTCTTCCCCGTTGGCTGAAGTTTAGGTCTTTTGCACGAATCAAATTTCACCGTCAACATTTTGGTGCTGTCTGTGGGGACTATCTGCTCTCTGAAGTCTCCGTTACAGCTTAACCATGGCCAGAGGAAGAACTACTCAGAGCTCAACCACTCTAGCCCTCCAACCGATGGACACTCCCATTGTAGGGGCTCACCAACAGTCTACTACTACTCTTGAAAGTTAAAAGGCATAAATGTGTGGTCAGCCTCACCCAGCGCTCGAAAGCACGATAAGAGAGCTGGTGGAAACCATCAAAGCACTAGCACAGGCCCAAGCTTAGAGCATACAGAGACAAGAAGAGCTTATAGCAAAGCTCCAGCAGCTTCGCAAAGAGGTTGAAAAGGAAACTCATGAAGATCATGACAGCCAGCAACTAAGGGGCTCTCAATGAGCAGGAAGCTCCACCCCTCAGTCTAAGTTGCAGAACCGGACAATGGAGGAAGTCCTCCATAGGCTCGAATGGCTAGAAGAGCATCCGCAGCCTCAGAACCATCAGCCTCACTGCGAGGAAAGCTCCCCATTTTTTTATGGAGATCTAGACGCAACCTCTCCCATAGAAACTCAAAGTACCTGCTATCCTACTGTACGATGGGAATAGCGACTCGAGCGACCACCTGGATGTATTCAATACCCAAATAGACCTCCAAACTATTGACCCCCTGGTAAAGTGCCGCGTCTTTCCCACCATATTAGGGGGAATACCTCGGGCATGGTTTAGGCACCTCCCAGCTCGCAGCATCTGCAATTGGGAACAATGCCAAAGGAAATTTGTTGACCAATATCGAGTGCTGAAGAAGCAACTTGCACCTCCTTGCCACCTCATGATGATTCTCTAGTGTAAGGATGAGTCGCTCAAGGACTATATAACCCGATTCAGGCACGAGGCCAACTCCATGGAGAATCCTTCAGAGGAGGGCATTCTAACGGTTATCTCAGCAGGACTTTGCAAAGACGGCAAGCTGTACTGAAGCCTCTACAAGTCCCCCGCTTGAGACCTCGTTGAATTCTATAATTGGGTAGCCAAACAAATAAGATGGGAAGAAACCTTCGGAACGAAGGAACCTAAGCATAAAGCAAGCCATAGTGGTCCCACCGCAGGCCAAAAGAGGGGTAGCGAGAGTCACAACAACCCCACTCCTCATCTCGCGAAGAAGATGAAGCCTCAGCAAACCAAAGGCCGCTTCGAGAGCTACAGCATCCTGTCAGACACACAGGACAGAATCTTTACCATGGAAAGGCATAATGAGGACTTTGGAATGCCTAGACCATTGAGGGCACCCATCAAGTCCAGAGACCAAAGCATATTTTGCGCTTATCACAATGAGGCTAGACACACCACCTCAGACTGTTGGGTGCTAAAGGACGCCATAGAAGACCTCATCAAAAGAGGTAGACTACAGGATTATGTGGTAAGACTATCAGGGTAGCATGCTAGCAGGCTCAGTGAGTTACAGCCCAAGAGCCTGAGCCCTCCATCAGAACCATATTCTGATCCTATAGCATTCATTTGTCATCAATGGTGACCAATTGTATCAACTATTATATACTGAATCAATATAAATTGCCGATTGGCCAAGAATTTCCTAGACAAAAGAGTTTTCACTCTATCTTTCCAGTCTGGCTATAGTGAATGATTTTCACCTCGCTACAACACTACTTCACAATCATACTTCAGCAAATAGTTTTCACCTTGCTACGACAACACCAAAATGAAAACTCAAACAAAATCGAGGGTGCGACGGCCTTATGCCTACCTCGCAACGCCTGAGGGTGCAATGGCCTTGAGCCTACCTCGTGGCTTCGAAAACAAAATAGAGGGTGCGATGGCCTTATGCCCACCTCACAACGTCTGAGGGTGCAACAGCCTTGAGCCTACCTCTTGGCTTCGAAAACAAAATCGAGGGTGCGACAGCCTTGTGCCTACCTCACAACGCCCAAGGGTGAGATGGCCCTTGAGCCTACCTTGTGGCTTCAAAAACTTAAACAAAACAAAGTCATTGTAACTTTCACACATTTTTTGCAGCTTTCATGCAGATGAATTTCCCACAGCTCTCAAGTGGACGTATCTCTCATGTCTTGAACGAGACTTCTCGGGCATGACTTACATGTAACCTCTCTCTTTCACTCACAAGTTAAGTACTTGGAAAAATAAAGCATAGTCAATTGGTCGAAAAGAGAAATTTCATTGATCATCAGAAGTTTACATACAGTGATGCGCAGAACATTTGTTACAGCATTTGAAAGAAGAAAAGTTCATACAGCAAAAAGACATTGTCTAGCGAGGCAAAATTACATCAAGGGAAAAAAACTGAAGGCCTGGCACTACCATTCCTACATAAAGTAATCAAAGGGCCAGCTACCAGTCACTAAGCTTGCGCCTATGGAAAGAGCAGTGGCCCCAAAGCTGCTTCTGCTTATATTCCTTCAGTGCATCCCCCTGAGCCAGACCCATAGCAAATCAAAAATTTGTAGAAGTAAGCTGGCAAGGTGCTGCACTGTAAGTAATGGCCGAAGGAGGTGGCCCGAAGTCAGTACAAGATCCCCCAGGAGCCCGCCTGGTGGATCCCGCGATGGACCACATGCAATGGGCTATCCATGCCTCTCGGCACTCTACAATAGGCCATCCATGTCTCAACAAGCTTTGCCGGAAGCCAAGACACCAAAACTCAAGGGACTCTTCAGCCTCCTCCATTGAACTCTTTTGAGGAGAAAAGGAAGAATGCCCCCAGGCTATAAAAAGACCCGCTCAGCCCTTTGAAGAATCCAGAAGGTATCTCATTTGATCTTCATCCAAAGGCTCAAAACGAACAGTAACACCACGCCAAAGGCCAAAAATGACAAATAGAAGAAAGTATGGCCTAAAGCAGAATAGAAAGACATCTGACATGACACTTTAGTGAAGGGAGGACACCGGCTGGAGATACGAATCAAGCCTTGAAAGCTTGCAATTCTTGGTCCGCAAAGCAAATCAAGAGTTGGGGGGCTTATGTTATATACAAAAAATGGCCTCGAGAGCTCGTAAGCCCTGGGCACGCCAAAGGCACTCAGTGAGCTTTGCTTTGTCCATCAGAAAGTGACACAACAAAGTTGTCCTGGCACCATCCCATGAAGCAAACCCTTGTCTCCCGAGGCAGCGACCCAGCAATCCAACGAGAAGGTCACAAGACCCGCTCGCCAAGCAGCCAAGCACCCTGCTCATGCCCGCTATCTCGCTACAACGATCCCTATGACGACCCCGAGCCAAGAACTCCCACTCAGGATGCCCAACACCTCGCTTGGCACAATTGTACCAAGCAATGGAGATAGACAGATAACAAGTCTATAGTCAACCAAGAGGGTCCACCCCGCAGCCTACATTCTGTAGTAGTCGAATTGTAGTTTCTTTATTGTCTTTTTCATTTATAGTTTAATGTAACACAACTATAGCTTGTAATTAATGCACGTAACTCCTCTTTCCTCTATAAATAGGATTGTATTATTAGAAGAGGGGAGAGGCCAAACTCTATAAGCAACTTTTACAATAATAAAATCTCCACCGTGGACGTAGGGTCTAGTACCGCCTGGATTTAGCTGAACCACATTAAACTCACTGTCTCACCATCCCCTCTTCCTTTCGACCTATCTTCTTCTTCACTTTGGAAGTAGTATTGGATTCATGAACTCCTCCCCATTGGTTGAAGTTTGGGTCTTCTGCATGAACCAAATTTCATTGTCAACACTAACCAAAACATTAGTGACAGTTGCTAGATAATATTGACTAGGTAGAGACCTAGTTCACTTTTAATGATTTTGATAAAAAGACAAAATGAAAGGGCATGATTGCAAATATTGATTTTCCATCTAAGCTAAAACATAGTCATGTGATTAAAGCTTGGGAGAAGAAGTTTCAAGAATAACAAAAGCTTATTCGTAAGTTATTAAAGGCCCTCTAACTATAGTTTTCCTCCAGGCAAGAAGGTTGTTGAAGCATTGGCACTAGATAACACCTATGAAGGTGATTTAGAAGAAGGTTGGAAAAAGAAAGGCACCTCAAAGAAGAAAGAGACTGGTGCCAAATTCTGATAACCTCTTCCTAAGTAGATCCCTTCACAAAGGAAGTCTTTTCATCCCTTTCAATGTCTATAGGTAAAAAGCCTTTAGGAAGACATCGATAGAGGAACATACTTTAAAGAAGTCAAGATTGCTTTTCCTTGATTCCTTTGAGGATGTTGGAACAAAAGTGGTTACTTATGACTTAATATCTACCATTAAGATGCTTGTAAGTTACTTTTCTTAGCTTCTCATTTCTTCTGTCTCTACGTATGTATATTCTTTTGATATCACCACCGGTTATGAATGCAAGTTGTTTAGAAGCCTACTTAGAGTCCACAAAGTAATGTTCCCATAACTAATACAAACACGAGTATAACTAGAGTACCAGAAGTTACTATTTTAGATAAGGATGCTGGCATGTAGGATAAAGATGATGGCATAAATTTTCTTGTTAGATAGGATGTAGGTTGCAAGACTCTAAGGAGTTTATCAACTCAAGATGGCAGACATAAGTCCTCTAAGCGGCCTAAGTCTTCCATTGATACCACACTAGACCTTTCTTTGATCATGCACTTTTCATTAGGTATGAATTTCACTCAGTCATCATGATTAATTAGTATTGGAGTCCTCTATGTTAATGGTCAATATTTTTTTGGTCAAATTTATTGCAAAGCATTGACTATTTAACGAAGAAGCTAAAGGTCAAACAACTTTTGAATTCGAAAGTGAAGCATTTGATTCTTTATACTTTTTTTATGTTGCATAGATCCTTCTTGTTTGTTGTTTTCTTTAATCTTATTTAAATGGGGTGTTTTTAGATGAAGGTTTAAAAGAAGGAACTATTTCTCAATAGGGCCCACAAGGCAAGAATTGATTGTGAAAAATCACCCAATGATAGGGCTAACATCAAAGGAGGTGAAGTACCTCAGAAATCAAACAAGGTTAAGTCTGTGGGTCTTGTATTTCTTTTCTTAGTGATTCTTTTTTTTTGTTTATTCTAACATTTATTGTTGCTTCCAAATGTGGATGCTTTGAATGTGAGCCTGATCAAACTATCTGATTTAAGGATTTCATTTTCTTTGTTTCTTGGTATATAATTGTTTCTATCTTCTTCTTTTTTGGAGTTCTTTAACTTTAGGAACTTCATTTCCTATTAATTTTTTTTTACATATGTGAGTAAGGAAGTTGAGCAGGGAGCATTAAACCAACAAATGGAAGTTTTTTAATCTAAGATCAACAAGGGCCAAGTGGTAGTTGTTCAGTCAAATGTGGCATCTTCCTCAAAAGTCCCCTTGGTCTTAAATGTTGCTCTCATCTTATTAAGGAATGAAGAGGTCATACAATGGGAAAAAGAGACTACAAAGAAAGTTGTAAAGTAAGATAGATCCAGGCATCTTCATGGGGTCAGTGATATAACCAAAGGGGAGTTTTTTTTCTAACAGAAAACAAAAAGAAAGTTTAGTTGTATTAGGAGATTTGCTTTTGCAAGTGCCAACCTCTTCTCAAAAGGTACTTTCTTACCATGAGGTCTTTCAAACCTATGCCCTAGATTTTTCTCTTGTAGGATGAGGATGTGATCGAAAAGTTTTTTGATGCTTTAGTGATAAAGGTCCACAAGCTTTGCAGAGATTTTCCTAACAAAGAAGCAAAAGCTCTGAAGGAGATTCTTATGCACTTTCCAATCTTGGTATTCCTGAATATAGGTGCTAGTGAGGGGCTTGTTGCCATGGCTTGCCATTTTCTTATAGATTTTTATCTTCTCATTAAAGACAAGTGGCTTAGTGAATATTCTTCTGAGGTGATGATGACTATAAAGTCATTTATGAGGGATCTTGAACTCTTAGGGTTTGAAAAGAAGTGGATACTTGGCAACTTGGAATCTCTTCTTTCCTACTATGAAAGCATCTTCAAATTGATCTTAGAGAATAAGTATTATGAAAACTATTTGGAATAGGAGGTGTGGGATTATGAGCATGCCTATAAGTGATTAATGTAGCTTGACACTTCTTAGAGGAAAAGGATAAGATGATAAAGGATATTATGGAGTGGCTTTTGTTCTATTTGGACCTTTTTTTTTTCTGCAATATGTAGAAATTATAATTTTGGATAATTTGGTGTTTCTTAAACAAAGGCTTTCACCAGTATCTTTTTTGAATGAGATTTCTACATTTATCTAGCTCCAAAGGCCAAGTTTAATGAGTACTCCTATGTTTCTTTGTTGCAAAGCAGATTTCTTGACTATCTTTCCCATGATGCTTTGCTAGTTGTAATGACATGACCCTTGCACAAAGGTCCACATATTTTACAAAAAGCTTGCACATATCTCGCTTTGCTTAATTTTGTAACCTTATAGCCACTTAGGCTCCTTATTAGTTGCTTAAGAATAAATATCCATTGGACTGTTATCCATTTTGAGATGCCTTGGCCATATACCATTGCATAGGATGACTTTGAAACATCATGTGGCATCGTACCATTGTATGTTTTGGTGTTTGAATGACATTTCATTTTAAAATGACTTTTGAATTGTTTAATGACATCATAAAGCTTGTTTGTGATGGCTTCTATTTGATGTTTTAATTATTAGGACGCCTCTTCATTTGGAACTTCATCTCTTTTTTGAATGGCCATCTTTTCTTCTATTTAGGGACTTTTCCATTTCTGCAATTTGCTCTATCTTTCTTAAGTTTTTTTTTTTCATCTCTACTTTTTGTGAGAGTCTTTTGTATTTCTTTGAACATTTCCATTTGTGGTTTAACTTATAATTTCTTTAAACTTTCTTTTTCCATGGATCTAGTTAGGATAACAATGTCAAAAAAAAAAAAGATCATAAACTTCAACTTCATTCGTTGATGTTGAAATGGAAAAAGCTTTATTGCTGATGTTGTTGTCTTCTGGCAGGGTTCCTTCTTCTACCATTATTATCGAAGGGAAACAATTATTAGAGAAGAAGCCTAATGGAGATGTTTATGATTCTATCTCAACAATTTAATCAAGAGGTTGACCTTCAGAATTTAAAGGCCTTTTATTGTAAAAGTGATATTCTGATTATCATGTGTTTTATCACTCAATATTATGCAAATGCATGCAGTCAAATGAGTAGTATAGAGTGAGTAAGTATTGTCTCTATAGGGATTGAGTTTCTTGCAACTTAAATGCAAAAATCCAATAAAGTAACAATAATTTCTTGATCTAATTAAGATGATTAAAACAACAAAGTAACACTACTGAACTACACTACTGAATACTGTAAGAAAAGAGGTACTGAATTTCCTAGAAATGTTGCAGTAAATTTCCCAGTAAACTAGAACTCCATCATAGTGCATGTGAATTTCCCAATCCCAACATACATTAAGGTTCTTTAATTAGATTATACATACTCCTATGCAAATCCAAATTTTAGAACATAGATTACAACACTAGTTCCCTTTGATTTTGTAAGGTAAACAATATATTCCTATATTATCTACAAATCAACAGCATATAGAAGTTGAACTTGCATCATTCAAGCTATGTTCAATAACCTCAATCTTTCTGGACCTAAAGTTATCTCTATATCCTATCATTAATGGCCAGTCAACAATGAGAAGTGACATTTAATACACTTAAAATAAAAAGGGGAAATTTACTCAGCATTACAAATTACAATCTAGAAATTCATTGCAAAATTAAAGTTCAACATCAATCCCAACTAAAAATAAATTTAGCTCATGATCAAATCTGTAACAGCTCTTAAATACA
>JANHAO010002858.1:0-27527 GCA_026873985.1 Saraca asoca | reverse complement strand
AAGCCCAAAAGCCTTACCACACTTTCTATTGGACTAGGACTCTCAGTTGGGCTAGGACTAGGACTTTCAGTTGGACTAGGCCTAGATCTTTTCTCACTAAAACCCTAGTGTTATAAAGATGACAGAAAAGGGGATTAGTGAGGCATCATTAAGAGAGCAGCCACATTTAACCTGAAAAATGTTTTTAGAAGGAGAATTGAGAGCTTCCAAAATAGTGAGAGACGGTTTCCTAGTAGAGGCGTAGTGTGTGAGGCAGTTCCATTCATATAATCAGAGTTTTATTTTGCTCGTGTGTGGATACCATAGAGACACGGATCTGCTATTCTGTGTTCATGATTTCACATCAGTCCTAACCTTCTATTCGTGTTTTGGATCAGCACGTAACCTTTGCATCAAACCACAGCATCATAGGAGAGGAGGATTCACCAATACGTGTTGCTATTTTCTGGATCAAACCATAACACCATAAGGAGTTGTAACCTATGTTGCTGCATTCTACAATAAACGCAATGCATAAGGTAACATTCTAGACCAAACTGGTTTATATTCTTCACATGGATCCTTGGCTGGGTTTCAAAATTTTAAAAAATTCCGTTGTGCTTGCTGCTTGAAACCTAACAATAATACTTAAGAATGTTGGGCGCTCAAGGATGCCATAGAAGACCTCATCAAGAGAGGTCAATTACAAGACTACGTAGTGCAGCCTTTTGGGCGATGGCTTGAGTAGCCCCAACGAGATCTCGAACAAGAGTCGGTCTTTACAATGAGGGTTATTTACTAAATTTTGTAATGTACTTTTGAAATTAGAAGTATGTTTTGAGCTTCTATTTTGAACTTTTGAATAAACTTTTTAGCAAAAATAGCGTGGGATAAACTATCCTCACCCCAGCCATAAGATCATCTAACCCTCTTATTTGGGCACAAGATCACCCCGGCCACAAGATCGGCCAACTCTCTTATTTAGGCATGAGATCGCCCCGACTATAAGATTAGCCAAACCTCTTATTTGGGCATGAGATCACCCTGACCACAAGATCGGCCAACTCTCTTATTTGCGCACGAGATCGCCCTAGCCACAAGATCGGCCAACCCTCTTATTTGGGCACAAGATTACCCTGGCCACAAGATCGGCCAACTCTCTTATTTGGGCACAAGATCACCCTGGCCACATGATCAGCCAACTCTCTTATTTGGGCACAAGATAGCCCTAACCACAAGATCGACCAACTCTCTTATTTGGGCATGAGATCGCCTTAGCCACAAGATCGGCCAACCCTCTTATTTGGGTGCAAGGTCACCCCTGGCACAAGATCACTAACTCTCTTTCCCAGGCAACAAAGATTGCCAAGTTTGTAGCTTTCATGTGACCTAAAGCCCTCAGCCCTCATGCAACCTAAAGGTCACAGCTATCATACGACTTAAAGCTCATATCTCTCATGTGTCCTAAAGCTCATAGCTTTCATATGACCTTAAAATTTGTAACACACATGCAATTTCCATTGGGCATAACCTTTGAATTGCTTAGAGTCATTGTTCATTAAGAAGTACAACCACTTGATTACTTATATATCTCATTTTATCATGATGCTCAGTTGGAGTTTGTGTTATTATCAGTGGTATACTGACTATTCATACAACAAAACACAAGAAGTACAAAGAGAAGATCATTCATTAAAGTCAATCAACGAGGTGAAATTACATCAGGAAATCCATAATACAAGAGTCAAAATACAAGTCAAGTACACTACAGCTATACATTCTGAAAGAAAGATTGGTGCTCTAAACGAGAGCCCCAATTCACAGAAAGGCTAGCAAGCACGTGTGATTTCAACTCTTTCCCTTGTCGCCCTCCTTGGTTTAGAATACCCTTCCAGCTATCCACCTAGCCTAGTAGATTTAGGGAAAACAAACTAGAGCAGCTGGAAAGGTCTGAGCCTTATGGCATCACCGTGAGGAAAAAATCCAAGATCTACATAAGATCTCTCATTCTCGGAGAAGGATGACTACCTAAAAAGGCTTCTTATGCAGCAAGTCATACACATCTCTCTTAAAAAGGCTCTCTATCAAAGGGATGGGGGGCTCATCTGAAGTCTCAATCTGGTTTCTAAAGAAGGGAGGAAGGATTCCTTTGTCTTAAATACCAGCAGTTTGCTCTCACTGAAGAGTCCAGAAACTAACCCCTAACTACTTCCATTTAATGTCTCAAAAGAAAATGAGGTAGACTCATCCATAGCAATGAGACACGTATAACAATGGTATGGCCTGGGTCAGGTGAAAAGACAGACTGACCAAAGACTTTGATTATATGATAATTCATGAAGAAAGACCGTGCTAGCAAATAACAACTCCCAGCTTGTGAAGTGAGCTAAGAGTTGGGGGCTGATGTTATGGGTAAAATCAGGTATCATAAGAAAGGCTACTAAGAGCCTAGCAGAAATCAAGAACGAAGCCCAGCTCGCATAACACCATGGTCATTACACATCAAGCTCAGTGGGCAGGAACCTCCAGCCTGTTAATAGTGATCTTCAACTCGCCTACAGCTTAAGCTCACGACCCATTCGAGTTCGACCCCGTGAAACAGAGATAGCTCACTGTGCCTCACCTAGCTAGAAGCCTACTGAGGTCAAGCAAACAGCCAATGAACAACTTATGCTACCATTCTATAGAATACGGCCCACGGGTGCCACCTGTAAAAAACATTTCTCACAGTCAACCAGTAGTCTATAAGAGCTAACTTGTTGTGCTTTAGATTGTCTTGTATATTTAATATTTGATGTAATAGAAATAAAAATTACACAATTACACTTGTAACCTTCTTCCCTCTATAAATACGGGAAAGGAACCCTCTATAAAAAAGATAGGATTCTATACTAAAACTTTGTAAAATTGTCTTCAGATATATAAAAGCTACTATGGACGTAGGGACTAATGCCATCTGATTTTAGCTAGACCACATTAAACTTCTGTGTCTTTCACTCCTCCCCTTCATCCTCTAGCCATCCTATACCCTCTCACCACCTAAATAATCAGATAACGGCTCAGGTCCTATAAAAACCCTATCCCATTGGCTGGATTAGGTAGAACTGAAATCCACCGTCAATAAAATGCTTTTACCAAAACATTGGAAAATTGTTTGAATCAATTAGGCAATTAATTCATGATCTTTTTACATAAAAGGGTAAATTGATTCATGCATCAATTCGGCCATGAATTTCTTAATGATCTTCATAAGCAAATTGATTCACTAATCAATTAATTAGTTAGTAACTGCTACGAATTGATTCATGACTTAAAAGTTAGTTATTTTCAAAAGTTGGTTATAACATCTATAAATACCCTTTCACTCTCATTTTAGTACATAACTTCATATCAATTCTCCATAACTTTGAGTGCGAATATAGAGAGAATTTTTTTAAGCCTTAACTTATTCAATTCTACCTCTCCAAATTACATTTGATTAACAATCTTGGATCAAGTCTATGAAGAACACACAGCTAGATAATTGAGATTTCCATCTTAATTATTGGTATTGTATTTCTTACCTTACTTCTTAATTACCTTTTAGATTTCTAGGTTAATGGGAATCTAGTTATTTGTCTTTTGCGATTCCCAGGTTGATAAGAATCAGAGATACAAAGAAAGAGGTTAATCTTCCCTTTGCATCTTCTTTAGTTGTAAGGTTGATTATAGCTAGTTGAAGATTGTAAAGAATTCTTGGAATATCTCTAGGTTATGAGGTTGATCATAGTCTGTATGAGATAAAAGAATTGTTATATCTAGATTAGCAAGAGCCTGGCTAAATCTTATGTAATAGGTAGGCAAGAGTCCAATCAAAATCTTGTGTAAACCAGTGTGTGGGAGCCTAGTCAATTCTTATGTTGTTTGATAGTTAATAAAAGTGATTATCCAGTTAAGGATTGTCCAGTGGATATAGACTTAAATTATGGTTTCAATTTAAGTTAAACTACTTTAAAAGCCCCTATGTCTTTATTGATCTTTATATTTCTATACATTTAATTTCTGCTACACACAAGAATTTTGGTTTTATTGTTTCTAAACTTTAATATACCATTTTGTTGCATTTCTAAATTTTGCAATACTGATATTCCTACAATTTTGTTTAATTGTTGAACTAATTTAAATTGATCAATCTGTTAATAACTTCTTCATTACATTAGTGACTCCAATATTTTCTTGATTATCTATTATGGGCATTTTATGGACTAAGTGGAATAAGCCAGCGAATGCCCAATAGACCAGACTAGGACAGAGGCCTAGCCCAATCTGGAACAAGGTCACTAAAGCCGGATAGCATATCACACGTAGTGAGCTTGAAACCTCCAGTAGGCTAAGACTACAGTGAGCTCCCCTGGCATAATTAGAAATAGCTAATGTCTGATAGATAGTCTGAACACTCTTCCCACTTGCAAATTCATCCCCAAAGTCTGACAATGATTTGCCCCGCATTTATTAACTGACGCCAAGCATTTAATTGATTGATGCTATTGTAATCATAATTTTACAATGATAAATTATGACTTGTAACCTTCCCGGCTCCTATAAATATGGGAGGAGTCCATTGTAACATATATAGAAAAAATTACATGCAAAAGCTTTGCTGAAATAGAGATAGAATCATAAGCTTTGTAACTCTACAAAACTGAGTAGAGAAACAATCTTAGAAAGTAAATACAATCATCATGGATGTAGGGCCATACTGGCTTTAGCCAAACCATGATAAAACCATGTGTGTTCATTTTTACTCTTCTTCCTCTTGTTCTTATTGTCTTTCCATATCTTCACGGCATATATGGCAGTTTGGGTTCTAGAACCCTTAGTTAACCGATTACCAAAATTGACTGTCAATATTTTGGCACACCTCATGGGACCAGACTTTTATTCCATTGTCTCATCAACCAAGCGTGATGGCAAAAGGAAGGACAACCAGGAGCTCTGATGCCATTGCAAACTGACTGAGTGGTCATCAAGAGCAACAACAGAACTTGTTAGAAGAAGGGAGTCCAGTCTTACCAAGTGCTTCCTCCATTCCCCTAGGAACTGATGGTGTGCAGGCATTGCACCAACACTAGAAGGCACTCAAAAACACAGTCAAAAGACTCATTGACACTGTTGCAGTGTTAACTCAAGTGCACACCCATGAAGTCCAAAGACAGGTCGAAGCCATAGTTGTGGGAAGAATAGACCAAGAGCCATTAGGAGTGGTGCCAGTTCAAGGAGAGAAGCCAGCAAAGGAAGGACCTTAATGTGCAAATTCAACTTATTCCTCTAGCTCATAACCTGAGTCATGAGGTCACCAAAATGGCAATCAGGGTAGAAGTAGATGACGTAGAAGCTCACTCACACTAAGGGCCCAAACGCGGCTCACGATAGCACTACAAGTCGTTGGTCTGAGATGCAAGACTCAGTGATGGAAGAGTTGTTATAGAAGGTCCAACAATTGAAGAAATGTCTCTCAGTTCAGGATCAGTTAGGTCACTATGAGGAGAGGACCCCATTCTCTAGAGAAATCAAAATGGAACCCCCTTCATCACTAATTCAAAGTCCCTGCAATCCTATCATATGATGGGAAAAGCGATCCTTATGACCACATGGATGCCTTTAACATCCAGATGGATCTCTAGACAACTAACCCCTGGTCAAGTGCCGTGTCTTTCCAGCTACTCTTGGAGATGTGCCTAGGGTATGGTTTAAGAACCTTCCAACTCGCAGCATTAAAAGCTAGGAGGAATGCCAAAAGAAATTTATTGACCAATATAGAGCTCTGAGGAGATAGCTCATGCCGTCTTGTCACCTTGCCATAATCTTTCAGTGGAAAGATGAGTCATTGAAAGATTATATCACCAGGTTCTACAATGAAGTGAATAATGTAGACAATCCTTTAGATGACAGCATTTTGATGGCGATCTTAGCAGGTCTTTGAAAAGATGGGAAGTTATACAAGAGCACTTATAAGTCTTTAGTAAGAGACCTAGGAGAATTTTATGAGTGAGCCACAAAAGAGGCTAGATGAGAGGAGACCTTCGATTCAAAAAAGCCTGGACATAGGAGCGAGACAGGTGGCTTCACCTTCAATCAGAGCAAGAAAGGGAGTAGCCAAGAAAAGAGTAAAGCGGGTTAGAATGTTGGCACCGAAGTTCAACCAACTAAGAAAGCAAGGCAAGAGTGACCTGAACCTCAAGGTGGCTATGATAGTTACTGCATCCTGCCTAACACCCCGATAGGATATTTGCCACAGAAAAGCACCAAGAGGATTTCAGACATCCCGGGCCCCTGAGAATCCCACACAGGAACAAAGATGCAAATAGGTTTTGCACCTACCACAATGACATTAGGCATAATAACTCAGAATGTAGGTCGCTTAGGGATGCGATCGAAGATCTAATCAGAAGAGGTCATTTGGGAGACTATGTGGTGCGACCTACGGGGTAGCGACCCCAGTGATCCTAGATGTTAGCTCAGCCATCCTGGCAAGCCGAGCAAGAGCAACCGGCTGTTGTAAGAACAATCTACACCATCCATGGTAGACTGCACATTGTAAGAACTTCCTGCAGATCACACAAACATTATGTGCGGAGTGCAAGCTATATCTTATCTACATATTGTGAGTTAGAAAGGCACACCAAGAGAGCCAAGACTGCTTTCGAATGGATCATTTTTGTGGATGATGATGCATAGGGAATTTGATCACCCCATAATGACACTTTTGTTATATAGGCAAAGGTTAGCAACATCGAGGTATGGAGAATTATACTGGACACAAGGAGTTCAGTGAACATCATGTACAAAGGGTGCTTCGAGCAAATGGGGTGAATTAAACCACTTAAAGCCTTTGCCAGAAGCCCTTTTTGCTTTTACCGGAGATGCTATCTTCCTAGTGGGGCAAGTCAAACTTCCTCTCACTCTGGGGGACCAAGATCATTGAACCACAGTTTTGGCCAATTTCCTGGTCTTTGACTACCCCTTAGCCTACAACATAGTATTGGGACAACCCACAATGAATGGCTTAGATCTAGTCATATCCACCAGAATGTTGACAGTATGATTTTTAGCCCCCAATGGAGTCGGATGCGTGAGAAGAGAGTAGTACACCACCTGCAATGTTATGAGGATGCTATCAAAATTAAGGAGAAAGGAAAAAGACTTGATGTGGTCTCCAATGAGCAACACCAAGGCCCAAGTACTGCACGAGTGAGCCACGATCTTGACCCTCATGACCTGGATGCAGAAAGGGAAACTGGACCTATCAAAGAGCTTGATGAGGTGCAGGTCAGTGAGGCAGATAGTCAAAGATGCCTCAAGCTAAGGAAGAACTTACCCCACAAGGTAAAAGCTCAGTTGGCCAACTTTCTAAAGGCAAATTTGGACTTCTTTACATGGAATCATGAAGATATGGTGGGGATTGGTCCTAAGGTTATGTCACACAAATTGAACATAGATCCCCTCCATAAACCAATTCACCAAAAGAGAAGACCACTGACTGTTGAGCGATCTATAGCCCTCAAGGAGGAAGTAGACAAGCTCTTGGCAAACAAATTTATCTGGGAAGTCCACTACTTGACCTGGGTGGCAAATCTTATTCTGGTAAAAAAGAAAAATGGGAAGTAGAGAACTTGCATAGACTTCACCAACCTTAACAAAGCTTGTCCAAAGGATAGTTTTCCATTACCCAGAATTGACTAGCTTGTTGACACAATAGCTAGACATTAGCTTTTCATCTTCATGGATGCTTACTTAGGGTACAATCAGATACCTATGGAGCCCCAAGATGAAGTGCACACCTTATTTATTATAGATCGTGGACTTTACTATTATAAGGTGATGCCCTTCGGGCTAAAGAACGTAAGAGTGACCTATCAGCGACTGGTCAATAAAATGTTCAAAGAACAGATTGGGAGGAATATGGAAGTCTATGTGGACGACATGCTTGTGAAGTCCAGATAGGACATGGAACATGTGAGGGACTTAGAGGAAATGTTTTATATTCTAAGGATGTACTAGATGAAGTTGATTCTGCTAAAGTGTGCATTCAGAGTGTCTTTAGGAAAATTCCTCAGGTTCATGGTAAACATTAGGGGGATTGAAGCAAACTCAGAGAAAATCAAGGAACTTATCGACATGAGGTCCTTAACTAGGGTCAAGGATGTAAAAAGTTTGACTGGTCGAGTAGCCATAGTTGGCCAATTTATCTCCAAAGCAACAAATAAATGTCAGCCATTCTTTGATGTTTTAAGAAAAGCTAAGTGCTTTGAGTGGACTGAAGAGTGTGAAACTGCCTTTTGACATCCAAATGAGTACCTGGGCCAAGCCCCGCTGTTGTCCAAGTCATAGGAGCGTGAAAATCTTATTCTTTACTTGGGAGTGTCCCAACATGCTACCAGTGCTACCCTTGTTCGGGATGAAAATGGGACCCAACACCATGTGTATTATGTAAGTAAAAGGTTGGTAAATGCAGAAGTGAACTACACGCCAATGGAGAAGCTTGCCTATTGTCTCGTGATCGCTTCCAAGAAGCTACAACCTTACTTCCAGATGTATACCGTTGAGGTGCTCACTCAATACCCACTGAGACAAAGATTACAAAAGACGAACACCTCAGGGAGTCTACTTAAATGGGCTATTGAGCTTGCCCAATTTGATATACAATATAAGCCAAGGTCAACAATCAAGGGACAAGCGCTAGCAAATTTCATTGTAAAGTTCGCTGGACCAGTGTAGAATGAAGTGGCAACTTTAGAGGAACCATGGTGGGAACTTTTCACAGACAGGTCCTTTTGCGAGCAAAAGGTGAGGGTAGAAGTATTATTAATTAGCCCAAAAGGACACAGATCTTCTATACACTATGATTTAAATTTCAAGCCACTAACAATGAGGCAGAGTATAAGGCATTGCTTCTAGGACTTCATTTAGCAAGAGAGGTACGAGCTAAGAACCTGAGGATCTTCAGTGACTCTCAACTCATCGTTTGTCACATAAAGGGTGAGTACCAGGGAAAAGGATACAAAATGGCTGCTTACCTCCAGAAAGTTTTGGAGCTACTTAATAATTTCCAAAAATATGAAATCAGCTAGATCCCACGAGCTCAAAATGTGCATGTAGATGCATTAGCTTGCTTGGCCACAGATACGGATCTCTCGGGTACAATCCTAGTGGAAACCCTCAAGTCACCAAGCATCATCCGAAAAGATGTCTTAACAACAACTATTGTGGCCCAAGACTTGTGGATAAGTCCAATCCTGAAATATCTGTGAGATGGCAAGCTCCTAGAAAATAAGTTAGAAGCATGCCAAATGCAGGCTCGAGCTGCTAGGTATTGCATCATCGATAACATGCTCTATAGAAGGGGCTTTTCAGCTCCATTCCTTAGATGTATTGATGGCCCTGATTGTGACATCATCCTTGAAGATATTCATGCCAGACACTATAAGAACCACGCTGGGGGGCTATCTCTAGCTCAAAAAGCACTATGGCAAGGTTTCTTCTAGCTAACCATGAAGATGGATGTAATTAACCTTGTTAAATGATGTGATAAGTGTCAAAGGTTCTCCAAAGTCCCCCAAGCTCCTTCGGCCAGTCTTTAGCAAATAGTTAGCCCTTGGCCCTTTGCAATATAAGGCATTGACCTAATCAGACCTCTCCCAATAGGTCGTGGCAATTGCAAGCACACTGTGGTCGCTGTCGACTATTTTACAAAATGGGCTGAAATGAAGGAGTTGGCTGAAATCTCTTCCTCAAAGATTGAAAAATTTGTTTAGAGCAATATCATCTGTTGGTTTAGGGTTCCTCAGCAGATTGTAATAAACAATGAGACTTAATTCACCAATGAGTAATTCATCAATTTTTGTAACAATCTTGGGATTAAGAAGAGATTTTCAGTGGTAAACCATCCTCAAGCTAATGGATAGGTCGAAGCTCTGAACAAAATTATTAAGCAGATCTTGAAAACAAAACTGAAGGCTAAGAAGGAAACATGGGTTGACGAGCTGTCGAAGGCATTGTAGGCCTATAGAACCACCACTCGCAGTATGACAGGAGAGACCCCTTTTTTGATGGTTTACAAATCTAAAGCAATGATACCAGCAGAGTACAAAGTAACTTCTCACCAAAGAGTAACTTTCAATGTAGAGGAAAACAACCAGCTACTTACTACAAGCCTTGACCTTGTTGAGGAGTTAAGAGACACGGCTTGCCTCAGAATCGCCACTTACGAAGAGCGGATTACAAAATACTATAACAAAAAGGTCCAAACTCAGAGTTATAGAGTGGATGACCTTATATTGTGACTTATCCTACCTAGAGCTTGCAAGCCCAGCAAAGGTACCTTAGGGCCAAATTGGGAAGGTCCATATATAATAAAGAAGAATTTAGGCAATGGATCATATCACTTGGCCAGCATGGATGGGGTAGAATTCTCTCAAGCATGGAATGTCAAGCATCTCCATTCGTATTATCAATAAAGGCAAACTTGGGTTCGTAAATTCTATATTATTGTTTAAACTTGAATAAAGAGGTCCAAAATTCTTTTTCAACCGCGTTTATTAAAAGATCCTTTAATTTACTTCTTGTCTGAAATGAATTGGCCACAGCACTGGTCCCCCTATTTTTTATGCTCAATGAGGAGCTAAAACCTAGATAGTATTCTATTTAGTCGCCTTAAAAAGTCCCAAAACTTGTTGATGTGCTGATTTGTGTTAAGTGCTACAAGATTTCCAATCAAGCATTCAAGACATCTAAATATCAGAAGAGCTCATGAAGTAAGCTAGTTAAGGCATGCAATAAAGGCAAGCAAAAATAAGCAGATCACACAGAAATTTAGGAAGATTTCTCAACTACATTCAAATTGTCCAGCCAATGTGTCTATAGTATGTGAAGATCAAAATACAATAAAGAAATTTAAGAAGAAGCTAGAGGATCGAATAGGTCCTGAGGGACTTAGGAAACCGTGGTAGGCGTAAGCAAATTCTTCGTCACTTGTTCTTCAGATCCTACCATGGCTACTCCTTGCATCGGTGAGCTATTTTTAACTTGGTCGTTATCTTGAGCAAGAAGATCGTAACTAGTTTCAACACCTGGAGCCGAGGATGCTTCTGCATCCCTAATAAAGCCTTGAATGATCTCCTCGATCTCTCCACTAAAGATCAAGAAATCGAAATTAGGATGCTTTTGCCATGAGGTGTACATGAAAACATCAGAAGTCTCAGTGATTGTAGCTTCTTCAGCCCGAGCCACCATAGCTGATGTTTCATCTTTGACTTTGGCGGCCTCCTCCTCAGCTTAGGCAACCTTCTTAGCAGCTTGCTTTGCCTCCTCTTTAGCTCATGCCACCCTTTCCTTAACACGAGCTGCCCTCTCTTGAGTAGCCTGTGACTGTCTCTCGCGGACCTTAACTCCCCTTGCTAAAATTGCCATCTCCTTTCTCCTCTACATCAACTTATCAAGGGCCCTATGAAGTCCCAAAGATAAGCTGGCCATCTCATGAACCAGGTTTCTTCAACCTCCTTCCTTATGGCCTTAGCACTTTCCAATCTCCTCTTCAACTTTGCTACCTCATTAGTCACTATTGCCTGATTGTCCTTGAGCTTACCTCGCTCCAACTCCTAGCTTATAATCTCCTCCTTGATCTTTATCACCTCCAAAACCCCCTTGAAAAAAATCACAAGAAGTTAGGACATATGCAAAAAAAAACAGAGAGAGAGAGAGCAATACTAACCAGAAGGCAGTGACAAGCTAGTATGCCTGCTAGGATGCTACCTCGTATCCCCTCATCCTCTAGAGACTTTGTATGATAACCCAAAATCCAATCTACATTTTTGTCCATAACACCATAAATCTCCAAAGTCTTGGGTCCCAAGCCTTTGGAAACATTTTTTGAAACATCCTCGGATTCTTTCCATAAATTGATAGTGATCCCTTTCCCCTTGTCAATCCTTTATCTCTTGGAAAGAGGTTCGGCTAGAACTTTTTCACTATGATCTGGGGACCTCGGTGCTCCCCTCTTGACCTCAAGAGGCCTCAATTATTAAATAGGGATTGGGGCAAGCAAAGTCTCCTTTGCAATCACTAAGGAAGAAAGAAAGCTAGTGTGAGTAAAAGCTAGAGCACTGATGGAGGAGGAAGGATGACCAGCCTAGGCAGAAGCCAAAGTATCAACAGTAAAGGAAGAAGGAAGCCTTATGCGGACAAGAGTTAGAGCACCAGCAAAGGAGGTGTGACCAGCTTGAGCGGAAGCAGGAGTGGCAGAATACCTTGACCTCGTTGAAGCATGGGGCATGATAATGTTGACTCTCCCCATATCACTCTGATCCTCGAAGTTTGCTAGAGCGACCTCTCTGATGCCACATTCTCCAATATCTGACAAGTTGTTAAGAAGCTCAATATCGAGGGTAGGAGAGAGTCCGTATGTCCTCAAAATCCCTTCGTCAAGCTCCAAATCATTCTGAAAGTCTTCAAAAGCAATGAGCTAATCAAGCACTATGGCCTCCTCCTCTCTTAACTCTAGCTTATCCTTCCCAGCTCCCACTACAAAAAGCACAACAAAAATTAGTTCATTCTAAGGCAAAAATAAAATTAACTAGTGTGCACTCAACTCACTTACTGGGATTCAAAACAAAACTAAAGTTTTGAAGATGATGCGGGATGGGCAGGAAACATAAAACCAATGAGTCTTGTAGTGCCCTACATTGGACTTCCCCTTAGCATCCCCTTGAGGCGGGATTTTCCTATATTTAGATGAACAGGTCAAAAGATAATAAATACCCTCTTACCATCCAATACTCTTGATGCTGTAAAGATGGCTAAAAACCTTGGCTGAAGGGGGTGTAAGACTATTTCTCAAATAAACAAGGGTTAGAGAAGTTAGACTCGAATATGCATTCAAATTCAACTGGATAGGGGAAAAGTCTCAATTCATTCAAAAAGTTGATTATGAAGGGGGCAATAGGGAGCCTAAATCCAACACCAAGGTGTTGGATGCTAATCGCTATAAATTTCTTAAGAGGGTGAGCAGCATGGTCACTACGAGAAGGCACTAGCACGTGGCACCCCTTCAGAAAAAAGTATGCTTCAGCTATCCCACTGAGCTCTCTCAGCTTGACTGTTGAAGGGTGATGTATGAAAGGGGTACAAGCTACAAACTTCGTGGGCCCAGAGTGAGCTTTGAACTCACTAGCGACCTTGCCACTCTGGGAGGTCACACCCCCAACAACAGGGAGTGTTTCGCGACTGTCCTCGGACTCAGTGTCTTCACTAACTATTAGGTGATGGTAGCATCTACAGGGCAGAGACATCTACACAAAAAGAGAGAAAAAAGAAATGATCAAGTCACTAGATATAGACCGATCCTCAACCCTAAACAAATTATCTTAAAAAGAAGGTCACTACCGCCTTAAGCCATCTAGACCCAAGACCCGAAAGTACAAAGAAAGATTTCGATTATTAGGCTGATGAAACCCAGGAAGCCAATTGAAAACTCCATTGCTGCCAGAAACCCTAATGTCTACCAACAAACGAACTAAATACAATTAAAAGGGAAACACATAAAGACTCAGCCAGTACTCCAATTTTTGTCAATAAAAAACACACTTACAATGGTTTCAAAAACAAAAATAACCAAGTTAGAAAAAGAAGCTTAACGTGTTATGCGGAGAAGAAGTCTGAAGCACAAATGAAACTGATTCTCGATAACTAGAACTTGGTCTGGCGGACTCAAGAAATTGGAACAAGGCTAAAAGTGGTAGACGACAACAAACGATCACAAAACCCATAAAGAAAGTTAAAAGAGAGAGTTTGGGTATGATAGACTCGAAATGACAGATGAAAGAGGGAAAGAGAGAGTTCCTCAACTTTTATTGCACATGGTCTGACCATTAGATCTGAAACTCTTCTAATAAACCATAATCTGATGTCCTAGTGCATGTCAGTATTTAAGTCAGATGTGCCCACTGGAGATGGTAATCATTACACTGTCCATAGAAATCGAAGAGTCACATATGAAACGAGCATGTTAAATTACCTGCCAGATTGTAGATCGCATTGAATGGGCCACAATTTGCAGCTTCCATGCGACCTAATACTCGCAGCTCCCTTGCAACCTAATAACTTAAAGCTCCCTAGCAACCTAACAACTCATAGCTCCCCTGTGACCTGATAACTCACAGCTTTCATGCATTTTATTATTGGTAGCTTTCATGCGATTTATTACTCGTAGCTTCCATGCAACCTGACAACTTGCAGCTCCTTTGTGACCTGATAACTCATAACTTTTGTGTGATTTATTATTTGTAACTTCCATGCGATCTAATACTCGTAGCTCCCTTACGACCTAACAATTCACAGCTTCCTTGCGACTTGATAACTCATATCTCTCATGCAATCTATTTCTCACTACAATGTGTGTGCACCTAATTGCCCACTGTCAGCTCGGGTGCACCTAATCGCCCCTCACGACCTCATACCAGTATGTGCGCACCTAATTGCCCGCTACGCATCTCATCTCGCTATAGTGTGTGTGCACCTAATCACCCCTTGTGACCTCGTGCTAGTGCATGCACACCTAATCGTCTGCTATGCATCTCATCTTTCTCTAGTACGTGCACATATAATCGTCCATTGTTAGCTCAAGCACACCTAATCACCCCTCGCGACCTTATGCCAGTGCGTGTGCACCTAATCGCCTGTTGCGCATCTCATCTCGCTATAGTGTGTGTGCACCTAATCGCCCATTATCAGCTCGGGTGCACCTAATTACCCCTCGTGACCTTATGCCAGTGCGTGGGCACCTAATCGCCCGTTGCGCATCTCATCTTGCTACAGTGCTTGTGCACCAAATTGCCCACTATTAGCTCGGGCACACCTAATAGCCCTTCACAACCTCATGCCAATGCGTGCACACCTAATCGCCTGCTGCACATCTCATCTCACTGCAGTGCATTTGCACCTAACCGCCTCCCAATCTCACGTCGGTGCATACGCACCTGATTGCCTACCATACATCTTGCCTCGGGCGCATTAAATCACTTCAGAGCTTATTCAAACTAAAGCACAATCTAAGCATTGTTGGACTCATGTCATCATTTACTTATAGTTTTCTCATGAACTGAAAGCTCACTGCTAGGCGAATCATTTCGATGCTAAAGTCTATTATCAAACGAAGTAGATTGATCTCACCAATTGGGTATTCAGTTCCACATTCGGTTGAACATGACATACAGAAACCAATTTATGAGAAAGCTTGAATGTTATCTTCTGCAACAATCAACAAATTAAATACACACTGGATTGATGGAAAAAGGGCAATTTTCATTACAAAGCCTGTTTCAATGAGGAGAATTTACACAAGAAAAGTCAAACTACAAAGACCAGAATAAGCCTACAATGACAATAAGTAGGAGGAACTTGCCTTTTAGGAGCCACGGCTTATGAACAAGCCAAACCAGTCTAGCTCCTCCCTCCTGTCTTCCCTCAAAACTAAGAGCTTATCCCTCGGCTCTACAACTCCTGGACGTTTAGAGAGACCA
Organism: Saraca asoca; assembly: GCA_026873985.1. Classification (NCBI taxonomy): domain Eukaryota; kingdom Viridiplantae; phylum Streptophyta; class Magnoliopsida; order Fabales; family Fabaceae; genus Saraca; species Saraca asoca. Next base: position 11,994 of record JANHAO010002858.1, on the reverse strand, counting down.
ACTAGATTATCTCGCCATGCAAGGAAACCAAAGAACAAAGGAGAAGAACTGCCCTGCCCACCTTAACCACGAAGAGGCAACAGAGAAAGGTAACAAAACTTCCCGGGATCCTCAAAGAGGAGTTACCCGCAGAAGCTTCCCATAAGAAAACTTACCAAGATCCTCGGGGAGGAACTCTTATAGTAGACCAAACACACCGTTCAGGATCTCACCAAGGGTCTTCATCATCATGAACATGGAAGGTTCATCCGAGACACCAATCAAGTTGTTCTGTGAAAGAAGAGAAATCTTTCGCACCTTATATACACTCATCCAATCTTTCTGAAGAATCCATAAAATATCTAGATGTTCTTAATCAAATGGCCTAAAAGAAAAACAAGGCCACTATAATAATAGCTGTAAAATGTGAATAGGAAAAGATAAGGTCTAGTATAGATGAAATGAAAACTGAAGCCCAACATGACCACGCAGTAGGCTACAAACGGAGACTTTGACTATACAGAACTACGAGTGAAAAACTTGGTGACACCACAATCCATGTATAGGAAGGCCATGCCTGTAAAAAATAACTTCCAGCTCACAGAGCGAACTAAAAGTTGGGGGCTAATGTTGTGGGCATTTTATAGACTGAGTGGAATAAACCAACAAAGGCCCAATAGACCAGATCAGGATAGAGGCCTAGCCCAATCTGGAACAAGGTCGCTGAAGCCAGATAGCATATCACACGTAGCGAGCTCGAAGCCTCCAACAGGCCAAGATTGTAGCGAGCTCCCCTGGTGCAACTGGAAATAGCTAATGTCTAACAGATAGTCTGAACACTCTTCCTACTTGTAAATTTGCCCCCAAAGTCTGACAATGATTTGTCTCGCATTTATAAATTGACGCCAAGCATTTAATTGATTGATGCTGCTGTAATCATAGTTTTACATTAATAAATTATGACTTGTAACCTTCCTGGGTCCTATAAATAGGAGAGGAGTCCATTGTAATATATATAGAAAAAATTATATGCAAAAGCTCTATTGAAATAGAGATAGAATTACAAGCTTTGTAACTCTACAAAACTGAGCAGAGAAACAATCTCAAAAAGTAAATACAATCACCATGGACGTAGGGGCCATACTGGCTTTAGTCGAACCATGATAAAATCCTGTGTATTCATTTTTACTCTTCTTCCTCTTATTCTTGTTGTCTCTCCATATCTTCACGGCATATACGACAGTTTGGGTTCCAGAACCCTTGGTTGACTAATTACCAAAATCGACCGTCAGCAATACTATATGTATATATCTTATATGTTATATGATTATACTATATGTATGGTCAAATGAGTTTTCAATCCAAAGTTGGGTCAACATTCTGTTTACTGTGTTATCATGCTTATTTCATTCATTAATAATATTTTATGTTAATGAATTTGAAGAGATTATTTCAATGAGGATGATTTCTAAAGATTGCATGTGTATGAAATCAAATACACGATTCTCTTGATTATCTTTTAGTGATTAGTATCCATCTAGTAAAACATTGAATCCTTATATATGACTTACATTTTTTTTTTTAAAAGGATCTTATTCTAATCGTAGAAAAATATTTATTTCAAATTATTTTTATTAAAATCTTACATATTATGAGTTTTAGATAAATAGTTCAAAAAAAAATATTCTTTCTACTTTATATTCATGATTTCAAAATATAAAAAGATGTTCAATGAAGAAGTATTCATGGATTTGTAAATCATCATTGGATGATTTATGCCATCACATCCGTGATTTTGAGATGTGACAACTTACTCAATGATTTACCCTTATCCGTAGTTTCTAACTTTTCATGCAACCGTCTTAATCTTACGGTTACCTCTACGAACCTTTCAGTCTCCAAGTTTCCGTGTTACTTTTGGTCAGATGATTGTTTTCCTAACCTCGAAGCCCCTCTCAAGCCTCTTTCTTTGTTGTATAGAATTCATTGACCTTGTTTCTCTCACTTATGTGAAGTTCTATAATATTTGTAATTAAATTGTCTTGACCCACTGATCAGTGATGACTACAATTCATGTATTATAATCATTAGTTTCCAAATTAAAAATCAAAGTAAACCTTTCCTGAAAAATTTTCATATTGATAGTCCAATCATGCAATTATATGGGAAGTTCTGAATCTTGGTAGCTTGTGTATTTTTACTAATAAATTACCCAAATGTCTCGATATTTATAAATATTTTATTTATTTGTTTATTTATACTCAACTTTTCAAAAATTTGAACTATTAAGTAGTATTTTAAAAATTAAATTAGGAAACTATGATCTAAACATAATTCCTCTTCTTTTGAGTTGTCCGATGCAATCGGTTTAATATTGTTTTTAATCGGTTGAATTAATTAAAGTTTAGTCCAATGACTCTTTTTTTCTTTTAAAACTTTCTCTCCATATTACTATCCTAAAATATTCTCAATAAATTTTCCTTCTTAGAACTAGTCACGTCATGAACTCTTTTCCTATAGTCTAAGGGTTAATTACCACAGCAATGCATAGTTGTACTGTGTGAAAAGCGAAAAAGAGCTTTTGGCATGCAAAACCAAGATTTAATATTCACGAAAAGGGCTTTTTGAATTTTATTTTTAATTAAGATAGTAATACCTGTAATTTAAGGGTTGTGACTGTCATTGATGAATTGAACAAATATTACACATATTATATTTTGATTAGAGAGCACTATGGTAGATACCAACGGACTTTACTAAGTTTTGCCCTATGTAAAACAAACAATCAATATTTTTTCAAATCATTAAAAAGCCATGGCAATGAAAAAAAAAAAGAATTACATGTAATTTATTTGCATAAATTATGGGTAACGCTTCGACTTATACTCGAAGATTTTACGTGTTTTTATGAAGCTTTAGCATAAAAATTGTAATTTAAATACAAAATCTAAATTAAAAAAAAGATATACCTCTATTAACCAAAGTTGCATAAAAGAATTATAAAATTTTTCTATTTTTATATAAAAGTTACAGTTCCACGAAAAATTGAAAATAATATGAAAATTTTTATAAAGTTTCAAGACTACTGCTAACACATAACCCATAAGTTAATATTCAATTATGCGCAAATTATTTTTATAAATTATATCATTTTTCTTTCGGGTGATGATTGCTTTGATTTTATCTTCAACGTTAAACTAAACAGACTATTCCGAAACTCAAATTTTACATTGAAACCAAACTGAAGGAACCAATTTCGCGGTTCATTTCCTTTTTATGTTTAGATGAATATCTCTTATTTAAAGAGTTTAAATTTGATCGGTTGTTGGTACAAATTTCTATGTTATGTGACTAAAAAAATTAAAAGTAATTAAGAATTTTTATTTACAGCAAAAGAGTTCTAACAATTTTTTATCAACATTACAATTTGCAAGACATTGGTGAATAACAATATAAAACTTATTTATACAGTTTTTCAATAATATTATGTGAATAATCTTCACTTGATACACAGAGCTTTATATGCAATATAATCCGCATAAAATATATAATGCATACTGGTATTTTATGATAGTCACATGTCATAATCATAATAATAATAATAATAATAATAATAATAATAATAATAATAATAATAATAATAATAATAAACATTCACATAATTTCCTTTTGGAATTTGCGTTGACATCATCTAATTAGAATTCTGGGAGTCTAACCATTAATCTATCAATAAATCTCATATCCAAATTTGGATTAGAAAATACTACACCTCTAATCTAACTTTAAGTCTCTAAAAGTAATAAACAGAACTACTAGAAAAAGATACGTGAATGCCTTTAAAATCTTTAGCCAAAAATAATATCAAAAGATGGCACGTGATAGACTTAAACTAAGTATTTCATCAATCTAATTAATTAATTAATAATTAAAATTAATTATAATATTAAAGAGATCAATTATCATAATTAATTTCACAATTTAAATACTCAAAATTTAAATTTCTAAATTGAGAAATTAATACATGATTCAATTAAAAATATAGTTAATTTTATAAAATAACTGTGAAAACTCTAAAAATACAAATTATATACTTCAAATTAATATTTAAATTTATAAATAATCAACAAAGGAATTTGAAAAGTTATGTACATGCAATTCACTATCATATTAAGGTCGTAATTAATGCAAGGATAAATCAAATAATATGTAAATTAAAATGCGTATTAATTTATTATAAGCAATACAATTAATTCCAATACTTAATCAAAATTCAAAATTTTAAATTGGGAGGTTCATACTTCCTAATTTTAAATATAATATCAATCAATTATCATAATAAATTTTAGAAATCAATTTTTAAGTTTACGTTTTCTTTAGAATTTAGTTATGATTAAATGCCTTATTTAAGCATTGTCTTCTTCCCTAATCACATACTCATAATATGTAATCAATAAAATAAAGTATAATATTAAATCAAAATTAAAAATATCAGAATTTAAAATATAATAAATCATACTTTAATTGAAAAAAGAAAAATCTCTAACTATCGACATGAATTGTAATATCAAATATTTCAATTGTTACAATTAATATAAAAATTAAAATAGAATAAAATCAAAATTAAAGTCCAATTATATTGACGGTGAATTTTGATTCAGCTAAAATCTAGCCAATCAAAGGGGTTCTAAAGACTCAAATTGCAATCCAATTGAACTAAAAAGGATGAAGAGGAAGAGCAAAGGAAGAACAGCAAGCGCACAAGGGAATTTTAACATGGTTTAGCCAAAATCGAGTGGCACCGGTCCCTACGTCCACGGTAGCATTTTATTAATATGGTGAAAATATGGTAGAGTTACAGTATTTGCCTCCACCTCCCTTATAGTTAGAGGCTAGGGAGGTTACAGTTGTAATTTTATAATTTATATTTCTGTTACATCAAAATAAATGTACAAGACAGCTTAGACTATTGCAACATGGCATCTGCAGGCTGTCAGCTGACTTTTGAAGATTGGCTTTCTATGGGTGGGCCCTACGAGCTGCTTCTTATAGACTGGTCCCACAAATCTTGGTCAGAGCGGGACCCCGCTTCAGGTTTACCCTTGACGAGCCCTTTCATTAGGCATGAAGTCACGTCTGTGAGCTAGGATCTAAAGTTGAGTCGTTACTGGCCTTCGATCAGCTAGGATGAACCATGCGGGCTCACGTTTAACAATACGAGCTCGCGTATAACGAGTTACTAGCTATGCGAGCTAGGACTTATCCCTTAGTGAGTTGGAGCTTCCGCCTCGTTCTGTGCTCACACAACTAGCGATATGGTGAGCTGAGTTCTTTCCCTCCTTAGACTAATTTGCTACTAGGCCTTTGCCAGCCCATTTTGCAGAACCAAAAAATGCTTATAACATCAACCCCCTAACTCTCAACTCTCTGCTCGTTTCGTGGGTTAGGAGTTGTAGTTTTACTGGCAGAGGGCTTTATGGATCACTGTGCAATCAAAGTCTTTAATCAGCTTGTCATTTCATCTGCTCCAGGCCATACCTCATGCTATACGTGCCTCACTGTCACAGGTGAGTCAACCTCATTTTCTTTCAAAGCATTCAATAAAAGTGGTTAGGAGTTCTCTTGGGCTCTTCGGTGAGACTTGCCCAGTTTATTTAAAGCACAAGAAGTTCTTCTTCCCTCTTCATTGTGTGAACTGATGGGTACCTTAGATAAGCCCCAAATATTTTTGATGTTGTGCCTTTCTAGTGAGGCGTGTATGGCTTGCTACATAAGAAGCCTTTATGGGCAATCCTTCTTCAAGGATTTAGGATGATCTTGCATAGATCTTGGATTATTTCCTCACGGTGATGCTATGACGATTTACTCTTCCAGCCACATCCACTGACTTCTCAGCTCTGGGAGGATAGGTGTACTGGAAAGGAGCCTGAACCAAGGAAAGCGGCCAAAAGAAGATTAAGGAGCAAAGTGCCCGCTGGTCCTCTTGCTGATGCTAGTTGGAGTTTGTCTCCATGAAGCCAGTCTTCTTTCCAGAATATAATAACTGTAGGCTTCTGTTATTTTGTATTTGTATTTTGACCCTTTCTAATGTAAATTTACCTCATTGAGGCTTTTAATAAATGAAAATCTTCTTATATGCTCATTGCATACTGTGTTTGAACATTCCACATATCACAGATGATAATAATATAAATTCCTATTGTTATATGTGAAATTCAGTTCGCCTTGTTGGACTCGTGAAGCGGCCCGAGAGCGACAAAGGACTAGTTCAAAGAATGCTCAGATTGCTATGCCTTCATATCGCCTCTCCAGCTTAAGCTCGTGCATGATAGAGTGAGCTCAACCTCGACTTCCTCAACTCAAGGATGGGTGCAACCCCGGAATGAATGACCTGACTAATGAAGTATGACTAGCGACTTGGGAGCTCGTTAGGTAGAAGACCCATCCACATATTGCCCAACAGACACGTTGGGCCCACTTACTGAAGGCAATTTGTAGCAATCGAATAGCAAGATTTTGTCTGTTCACATTGTCTTGTACAATAAATATTGATGTAATAGGTTTGTTGCATATGAAGTTACTATTATAACCTCCTCTCCTTTATAAATATGAGGAAGGAGCCCTCCCCAAAGGGAGAGATCATCTGGAAGGTAGGCAGAAACTTTGCCAAAATAAAGAGAGAGCTAGAATATGCCAAAACTATGAGAGGAAGAAACACTGTATGCTAAGATCTTTGTAGAAATACTTCCATAATAATACACTACTGTGGATGCAGGGTTCGATTTTATTCGAATTTGGTCGAATCACATTAAAAATCCTGTGCCTCTTTACTGCTCTTCCCTTCTTCTCTGTATATTTTGCTAATTTCTTGTGTTTGAACCAGTCGATAGTTAAAGATCCTGAAACAATCCCCTTGTTGGCTGGAGTTTGGCTCATTACCAAAATCCAACATCAACATTTTGGTGCCATCTGTGGGGATCTCACCTATTCTGGTTCATTTCTTACTGCAATGGCCAAAGGAAGAGCCACTAGAGCTTCAAATGCGCAACCCCATCCTCTAGATGGTCATGTCACGATGACGGACTCATCCACTACTCTTATTATCAGAGTAACTACTGGTGTCCCTCCAGCTACCTCAGTACAACCAGTTCCCACCGCTAATGGCACCGACTAACTGCAAACCTGGCTCCAGCGTCAAGAGAGACTCGAGCACATATGGGAGAGCTGGCTAAAATAGTCACAATATTAGTGCAAGCACAAGCTCAGAATGTGCAAAGGCGAGCTGAAACTGCTGCACTCAAAGTTGAATGCTCCGGTGAAGCTAACTAAGAGCAGACTTCGAGTCGTCATCCACATGGCCAAAACAATGAACCAAGCCACCAAGTCTCTAGCCAAAGATTGGGGGGCTTGGACGTTTTGGTAGAAGATCTCCTTCAAAGAGTCAAGCATTTGGAGGAGCACCCTCAGGCTCAAAATGACTAAGGTCATTTTGGGGAGCGAACCCTATTCTCTAGGGAAATTAAGGAGGAACCCCTCCCGCACAAGCTCAAAGTTCTAACCATTTCGCTATATGACGAAGACAGCGACCCACACAACCATCTAGACTTGTTTAACATCCAGATGGACCTCCAAACCTGTAACTCCTTAGTCAGGTGTCACATTTTCCCTGCTACTTTGGGTGAAGTTCCTTGAATGTGGTTCAGGAACCTCTTAGCTCACAGCATTAGCAGTTGGGAGGAGTGCAGGGAAAGTTCATTAACTAGTACCGAGCGCTGAAGAAGCAACCACGCACCCATGTCATCTCGCAATGGTCTTCCAAAGTAAGCATGAAACATTGAAAGACTACATCGCTAGCTTCATATGCGAGGTCAACAATGTCGAGAAGCCCTCAGAGTGCTGGGCGTTGAGAGACGCTATCGAAGATCTCATTAAAAGAGGTCATCTATAAGACTACGTTGTGTAGCCTTCTAGGCAGCAGCTTGGACCATCTCGGCAGGACCCCAAGCAAGAGCAGTCCCCTACTATCAAGACTACCTTTTAAACTTCTGTAACTTTTGTAAATTATGTAAACATTTTGAATACTCTACTGATTTTAAAATTTCTTCAGACAGGTGATTTGCCTAACTGGCACCCCTTTTTATTTGGGCATAAAATCGCACCAACCACAAGATCAGTCACCCTTCCATTTAGGCACAAGATTACCCCGACCATAAGATCGGTCACCCTTTTATTTAGGCACAAGATCGCCCTGATCACAAGATCGATCACCCTTTTATTTAGGCACAAGATCGCCCCAATCATAAGATTGGTCACCCTCTTATTTGGCCACGAGATCTACCCGTGCACGAGATCGCTCACTTGTTAATTTTGTAGCTCTCATGCGAACTTTATTATTTTCCAGCTCTCATGCGAACTTATCTATTTGGCCACGAGATCGGCCCTAGAACAAGATTGCTCACTTGTTAATTGCATAGCTTTCATACAAATTCTATTATTTCACAGCTCTCATGTGAACTTTATTATTTCGTAGCTCTCATGTGAACTTATCTATTTGGCCATGAGATCAGATCGAGCACGAGATCGCTCACTTGTTAATTTCGTAACTCTCATGCGAACTCTATCATTTTGCAACTCTCGTGTGAACTTTATTATTTTGTAGCTCTCATGCGAACTTATCTATTTGGTCATGAGATCGGCCCAAGCACAAGATCGCTCATTTGTTAATTTCACAGCTCTCATGTGAACTCATCTATTAGGGCATGAGATCGGCTCGAGCATGGGATCGCTCACTTGTTAATTTCATAACTCTCATGCGAACTCTATTATTTAGTAGCTCTCATGCGAACTTATCTATTTGGCCACGAGATCGGCCCGGGCATGAGATCACTCACTTGTTAATTTTACAGCTCTCATGCGAACTCTATTATTTCATAGCTCTCGTGTGAACTTTATTATTTCACAGCTCTCATGCAAACTTATCTATTTGGCCATGAGATCAGCCCAAGCATGAGATTGCTCACTTGTTAATTTCGTAGCTCTCATGCAAACTCTATTATTTCATAGCTCTCATGTGAACTATATTATTCGTAGCTCTCATGCGAACTTGTCTACTATTTCACAATTCTCATACTAACTTATTTACTTATTTGGCCACAGATCAGCCCAAGCAGGAGATCACTCTAACCACAGCTTACTTGTGACCAAGTGTTCGTAGCTCTCACATTATTTTCTGATTATGTGTAGATCACACAAATTGTTCAAATAATGCTCATATGATAAACAAGTGCAACAAACAAAAATCACAAAAGGAAACTTTATTCATTAAAAGACCTCAACGAGGCAAAACTATATCAGAAAGCTCTGGATACAGACTAATCAGAATACAAAGGGAAAAACCTATGACTAAGAAGAAGGACTGACCGCAGAGGGCCTTATCCTAGCTGCTTAGAGCCCGTGAGCCACCAGGGACTTCAACTTTCTTCTTCCAATGCACCTCTAGTGGCGACACTGTAGCTCTTTATTTTCTTCGGCCTCTAGCTCCCCTTCTGATTCATGAAAGAAGCAAATCAAGAAGTGCCAAGAACTTGGCTGGCCGAACAATTACCTCACGGCAGTGCCGAGAGGACGTAGTCTGAGATCCATATGAGATCCCTCCATGTTATTGGAGAAGCCGAATCTTTCAAGTTCTTTATACAGTAGACCATACATACCTCGTTAGAGGGCCAGAACATCGTAAACAATGGCAGTTTATCAGGAAACTCCATGGTTTGCTCAGTATAGTGGTAGAAGGAATTCCTCCTCCCTTATATAGAGCCAAGGCCAGTTCTATCGAAAGATCCAGATCCGTCCCCCCAACCATCATCATTTATTGCCTCGAAAAAGGCTAAAGTTGACTCACCAACAATCATCTAACATGTGCTATAAGGAGCATGGCCTAGAGCAGATGAAACGACAGTCTCAGAGGAAGACTTTGACTGAACAAAAATTGAAAAGTCTTAACTCCTAGCCCGCAAAATGAGTTAAGAGTTGGGGGCTTATGTTATATGTGAAATTTGGTTTGCCTGTTGGACTCGCAAAGTGGCTCGAGAGCGGCAAAGGACTAGCTCGAAGAATGCTCAGATCGTTATGCCTTCAGATCACCTTGTGAAGCAACCTTTTCAGCTCTAGCTCGTGCATGACAGAGCAAACTTAACCTCGACTTCCTCATCTCGAGGACAGGTGCGACCCCAAATTGAACAACCTGACTAATGAAGTATGACTAGCGACCTGGGAGCTCATTAGGTGAAAGACCCGTCCACATATTGCCCAGTAGGCACGCCAGGCCTACTTACTGAAGGCAATCTGCAGTAGCCGAATAGTAAGATTTTGTCTATCCACATTGTCTTGTACAATAAATGTTGATGTAAAAGATTTGTTATAAATGAAATTACTATTATAACCTCCTCTCCTCTATAAATATGAGGAAGGAGCCCTCCCCAAAGGGAGAGATCATCTGGAAGGTAGGCAGAAACTCTACCAAAATAAAGAGAGAGCTAGAATATGCCGAAACTATGAGAGGAAGAAACACTGTATGCTGAGATCTTTGTAGAAATACTTCCATAACAATACACTACCATGGACGTAGGGTCTGATTTTATCCGAATTTAGCCAAACCATGTTAAAAATCCTATGCCTCTTTACTACTCTTTACTTCTTCTCTGTATATTTTGCTAATTTCTTGTGTTTAAACTAATCAACGGTCAAAGATCCCGAAAGAATCCCCCCATTGGCCGAAGTTTGGCTCATTACCAAAATTTGACATCAACACCTACAAACCACAGTAAAATGAAATATTTGAATAACCAATCAGTCAGGCTTCTCAGCGAGCAATGAGCTTGGGCATCAAGGTGCTTTGGTAACAAGCCGTATATAGGTAAGTTGCATGAGAGCTGCACCAAGAAAGAAGGTGCATGCAAGCTACGAATGATAAATCACGCGAGAGCCACGAGCATTAGGTCGCTTGTAAGGATTTCATATAGTTGGTTGCATGCATGTGGTGCCAAAGAGTAGGTCACAAGCATTAGCATGAAGTCGCATGCATGCAGTGCTAAAGAGTAGGTCTCATGCATGGACTTAAGATAGCTGCAAATTATTAGGTCACAAACACATGGTACCTGAGCAAGATGGTCATGTGAGTGAGGTGGTATGGATACGATGCCTAAGGAATTGGTTTTATGCATAAGTAGGAGGTCGCATGCATATGCTGCCTAAGAAAGTTAGTCATATGCATGACAAGGTCACATGCACATGGTGCTTGAGAAAGTTAGTCATGTGCATGATGAGGTCATGTGCATATGGTGCCTAAGAAAGTTGGTAGTATGCTCGAGTAGGAGGTCACATGCATACGATGCCTAAGAAAGTTGGTCGTATGCATGATGAGGTCGCATGCACATGGTGCCTGAGAAAGTTGGCCATGTGCATAACAAGGTCACATGCATATGGTGCCTAAGAAAGTTGGTCGTATGCACGAGTAGGAGGTCGCATGCATATGGTGCCTAAGAAAGTTGGTTATATGCATGATAAAGTCGCATGTACATGGTGCCTGAGAAAGTTGGTCATGAGCATGATGAGGTGGTGTGTTATGTTTTATATTTCTGCAAGCGCACGGTGTAGTTATAGTAAGCACCGGCTAGTATGGGTCATATTCCATAAGTGTGGTGTGTTTTGTATCACCTACTAGAGTTTTGCAAATCAAGTTGTCTAAATCAAAAAGAGATGTCAAAGATATCAAAGAAAACTAATAAGAAAATGGATTTTAATTAACAAACTAATTCCAATTGTGAAAGCCTAGAATTGGGGTTCACCACACTTATGGTCTTCAATAGATGGTATAAATTCTTCCTATTGTAATTACTTGGATAATTGAGAATGGTTTAGCCTAAATTAATTACTAACCTCTTTCAAGGTCTAATAATAGTACTCAAATTAATCTAATTGAACCTACTTTCATGGTTTAGATTAATTTAAGCCCTTTAAGAT
>JANHAO010002857.1:0-28040 GCA_026873985.1 Saraca asoca | reverse complement strand
ACACGCATAATGGAGAATATTATGGCCAAGGTTTGGATGAGTTTAATATCCAAGGGACCAAAAAGTAATTTAGTGAAATTACGTTAGGGCCAAAAGGTGGTTTGGTGCAAAGTTTGGGGCCATTTTGCAAATAAGGAAAATGTTTTATGAAAGGCCCTAAACGACGTTGTTTTGGCCTTGGTATGCCAGCCAAAATGACATCGTTTTGGAGGCTTCTTGGTGCTTCCAATTAGCTAAAGTGGTTTGGCCATGGGAGAAGAGAAGCCATTGCCGAAAATGGAGAAATGGTTCTCCTTTGCATTTTTGGCCAAATCAAACTGAAATAGAAGAGGAAAACAAAAAGGGTTTTTGGTGTTTCTTCTTCTACTCTTTCTTTTCTTTGTGAGCTAAAAAGATTTCAACTTTTTGGAGAAAAGTTCTCCACTTGTTTGGCCATGGAAGCCGAACCAAGGGAGAAGATGAGGCCGGAAATTGGTTTCAGGTTTTTGGCTCCTATTTTGGTCTTCCAACTTCCCACACTTACTAGCACAAGGAGAGAAGTTGAAGAGGCCATGGAGGATGTTCTCCGGCATAGATTTTTCGGTAGAGGCAACACACATGGGTTGCTATAGTGACCACAAGTTTCCACTACAAAAGGAACTCAACTAAAGTTTAGTTTTGCTTTCCTTCTTCTTAGATTTGATCTAGGTTGTTGAACAACCTCTAACAACGGGATCTTTGGGGAGTTTGGTTCGGCCAAGGCTCTTTTCCCATGAAAAAAATTCCAAAATTTTTGACCCTCTTGGTTGAAGCAAACTCGTCACCTGACCTCTATCAATCGATGAATTCCTACCTCCCTAGTGACCTCGATACCCTTCGCCGGGGCAAGCATGTAATAACAAAGGAGGCTTTCATTAAATCAAAAGTTATTTTTTAGGTCCTCGGATGTCATGAACTGATCTAAGACCCCCAACTCCTTGGCCCCTAACATTGGCTGCTTACTAGTCTCGTCTGCAAAATCAAGTAAAAGTTAGAATCAAGGGAAAATATCAAAAAAAAGTTATCAAGTTTACTCATACCTAGCCCACCTACCCGAGGCAAGAACAAAATCAAAATTCTTAAGGTTGCGCAATGAGGAGCACGAGATGTAGAACTAACGTGACTTATAATGCCCCACATTGGACTTCCCCCTGGCATCCCCCTTCAGTAGGATGCTCTTACATGGCGTCTGCCTAGCTGACAGGTAGTAATGCCCATCCTTCAAATTCGTACACCTCAGATTGTACAAATAACACAAAGTTTCGAGTGACGGTGGAGGAAGACCATTGCCCACGAGGATAAGGGCTAACAAGATAAGTGAAGTATAAGAGTTCGGTGTAATTTGAAATGGACTAAGTTTTATTGTGTTCAAAAAACTAACAATGAAGGGTTGCATAGGAAATCTTAATCCTGCTGTGAGGTGCGGAAGATCGATGGCTACGAAGCCCAAAGGAGGGTGAGGAGCATAATTATCCAGAGCGGGAACCATAGCACTACACCCTTTAGGGATCCGACATGATTGAATTGCATTTTAGATGTCACAAAGATGCACAGTTGAAGAATGCAACTTGAATACGTGATGATCAAGGCATTGGCCCGCAATGGCCCCTTAGCCCTCAGTGTGTCCCGAACGAGTGTTTAGATCCGTAGCAACCTCTCTCCCACTTGAGGTCACTTCATCAGTACGTCGTACAATCCTCACACACTAGGATGAGTCTAGTTTGTTATCCTCACTCCTAATTATATAATGGTGATGTGCATGACTTGCTTCCATCTACATAGAGAAAAAAAGACCTAGTCTGGTCATTGAGAGTGAATTATACTAAAGACTAAAGCTAATGAGCCCCCTTACACTACAGGCCATGCACATCCCAAGTCACCACATCGACAACACAAATCCTGACAGACGGAGGGGATGCTCCGGTCGAATCATAAAATCTCAAAAGACCAAAATTAATGTCCAAAATCCTAAAGCCTACCAACATCCCAACCATTCCAATCCAATCAAAACTAAGCATCTAAATCATCTCTACCTATCAATGTTATCGTCTCCTAACCAGTCATAATCAAGTCCCTTATTTCCTATGAAGGAAGAAAACATAAAAAAAATGCAAAGCTAGAGGGAACATACCGTGGTTTATGGTGACAAAAGGTTCGGAAAGCTCGAGTAATAGCCAGAAGAATAGACAGAAAATGGCAGAAATTGGTGGTGGAGAAGCTGTCACAGTAATCGGGGAAACATATGAGTAGAGGACACTGGAACTCTGAAAGTTTTCGAATGGCAAATTGAGAGGGAGAGAGAAGGAACTCTTAGTTTATAAAAGGGCACAATCCCATCATTGGATCAAAATGGCTGCCAATTACCCACAATCCAATAGTCCAGGGAGGACAGTGGCCAGCTCATGATGACATAGCACATGTGCACCAAAATCGGGAGTAATTATTACCAGCTGCTATTGGGAATCGAAGAGCCGCGTGTGAGACAAGCAAGAGTACCAAATGACTCATTGGGGTCGCAAGTCGCTCAGTACTAGATCGTGACGACATCTCAAGAACTTATGTTTAAGAAATGCTAGTCACACACAAAAATCTTGCACGAGCCGTATCCAAGAAATGCTTTATGCACAAAAATCTTGTGCGGACGATCTCAAGACCTTTCGTCCAAGAAGTGCTAGTCACGCACAAAAATCTTGCCCAAGCCGCGTCCAAGGAGTGCTTCACGCACAAAAACCTTGTACAGGTAACTTTAAGACCTCATGTCCAAGAAGTGCTAGCCATGCACAAAAATCTTATACAAGCCGCATCTAAGAAGTGCTTCACACATAAAAATCTTACGCAGACAACTTCAAGACCTCACGTCCAAGAAGTGCTAGCCACACATAAAAATCTTGTACGAGCCACATCCAAGAAGTACTTCACATATAAAAATCTCGCACGGACAACTTCAAGACCTCGTGTCCAAGAAATGCTAGCGCTTCACACACAAAAACCTTGTGCAGGTAACTCTAAGACCTCACATCCAAGAAGTGCTAGCCATGCACAAAAATCTTGCACAAGTAGGCACGATCGATTGGTTATATGGCAAATATCCTTTAAACTGAAACTTATTGATTTAAGTTGATTGGCCTAAATTTTACTCTTACAATGAGGGTTGATTATCCCATTAAACACTTCACATAACAATTACTAAGTTATAATTTTGTAGGAGTAAGTCATGTTGCCAACAACAACCAATTAAACTATCCATGCAGTAGACTTGGAAAGACAAAGAGTACAAACATAATGCTCAAAGTTTTATTAAAAGACCTCCCTTAATAAGGTAGATTCATATTAGAAGAGCTAATACACAAGGTAAAGCAAAGGCTTAAAGTCTACACTCCTACAAGGGAAAAGAGAGCCAGCTTCCAAGAGACAAACTCCCATCAAATGAAGTATGAATGGACATGGCTGCTCCTGCTTATAACCTTTCTCAGCTAATGATTCCTTTCCTGACTCAAACCCAATGCAATTCAAAAAAGAGCTAGGAATCTGACTAGCACGGCTGAACTTCACGAAAAAGCCATAAAGAAATAATTCAAGAATAATACAAGACTTCCCAAGAACCAACAAGAGAAGTTATCTAGGGAAGCCACATGCAATGGGCTATTCACACCCCTAAAACCCCTGTAACGGACCATGCACACTCCGAGGAGTTTCACTAGAAGCCAAACTACTGAAGGCGTAAAGGGCTTAACTAAAGCATCCATTAGGCAATCTCATGAAGAAGTAAAGGGAGCTTCATAGGCTTTATAAACTAGTCCGAGTTTATCAAATGATCCAAAGGACATTCGACTATTCTAGATCAGATAGTCCAAGAAAAATGAGGTCACCATATTAATGGCTGAAACTATGTACAGTGAGGGGTATGGCTTAAAGCAAGGGTAATGAAAGCCTAAAAGATAGAAATGACAACACAGAAGTCTGAGCATGAGGACTTAGCCATACTACAGATTGCAGACAAAGACTTTAACTACCAGTTGTAACTCTCAATCCGTAAAGCGAGCTGAGAGTTGGGGGCTTATGTTATGAGCATTTTCTAAAAACATAGTTTGGGCTAGCCAAGGTCCAATAGGAGGTGTAGCTAACCAGAAGGAGGCCCAAATTGGAGAATTGAGGTCGCTTAGAAAGGACCCCAAGTTGTTGGGCACGAGTTGAAGACATCACGCAATGTCACAACAGGGAGTGCAGCTCGCTGAGAGGTCTTTCAACGCATCAGTGAGAAGCTTACTACCCTCGAGGAGAATGACCAAGCGAGGATAGCAAAGTCAACCAAAGCTTCCGGCTCACTCATCTTCTAACTGACCCACCAGAACCAAATACATGTATAGAGCCCAGTCAGCAATCCAAGGCATACGTCTTCAACTAACAGTTCAGCCTCCAAACTTACACATCAGCTCCCCAGAAGTGTGACAATGATTTGCTCAACACTAATTACCCGATACGAAGCATTAAGTAGCCGAAGCGGTGGAAATGATCATTCTGTTGTTTGTAAAATTACACTTGTAACTGTCCCTCTTCTATAAATAGGAAGGGGTGGCCATTGTAAAAGGTAGAGAGGAAAATCTTACATGCAGAAATTTTGCCAGAATATAAAGAAAGCACTAAACATTGTGAGAAAACACTATAGTTGTATTCAAACTCTGTAAAACAATCCTTTAGTAAACAAACAAAGACCAGCATGGACGTAGGAGCCAACTTGGCTTTAGTCGAACCATGATAAACTCTTGGTGTTTGCTGTCTCTCTTCTCTTCTACTATTTTTCTTTTCTGCTTTCTACCATATTCTACTTGTAGTTAGGGGTAACATTGAACTCAAACCAGTTGACTAGATTTTGGTGTCAACAATTTCTATTTAAATTTACATATTTATAATAAAAATATTATTATTATTGTCAATATAAAATTTGATGAATTTTAAAGTATTTTAATTTTCTAAATTATAAACATATTGATTTCATATAAAAAGAAGTAGTTTAGCTAGAAACATTTATAATAAAATGATGTATTTATATAAAATGCACCAAACCCCAATACTTTGAATGAAAAATGTGATGTATGTATTCTATTTTTTTATGATATATATTATTTGAAGGCTAAAATATACTAAATCCCTAGGTTTAAGGAGACATAGGTGGGTCAAATGCTCATAACTTAAAGTATAGGGATTAAATGCACATTTTTAAAAGGTATTGGATTGTATGCATATAACTCAAAGTATAGGGGTTTTGGTGTATTTTTGCCTATATAAAAATAGAACACACCTGTTCTAAATCCACTTTTTATGGCAAGGGAATTAAAAAATAAAATCACTATTAACCTAATTAGGCATTTCATCGAACACTTTTTGTGTAATTCTTTTGATGCAAATATAAAATTTAGATCATTATTTCAGTTATTAAAGAATAAGATAGCAAGTCAAGCCTTTAGTGCATTGGCTATCCATTGAGCTAAGTCTAACCTAACTATACTCTCTCACTCTTTATCATTTAGATTTCATTTAATTTTCTTAGTATTATCCTTGCTGTTTAGAAATTGGTTACGAATATATAGTACAAGAGCTATGAAAAGGATTGACAGTTGAATGAAAATCTTATGCTCTCTTAAATTCTCTCTCAATGTTTGCTTTTTGTCTTCTTCTTCCTCATTCTTTTTCTCTTAATTTGCTAGGTTTATTAATTGGTACTCGAAGCCTCGATCATTACAGTTACATCTGAAGGCATTGTGACACATTCATTGAAAGAGATTGTAATTCAAATCCAAAAAGAGTTAGAAAGGGTGGAACTTAAACTTGGCACTGGGTTGACTTGTCTAAGAGAAAGGATGGATAATAAAATGGAATCTATGGTAGTTCATCCCTAGGAGACTTTTTAAAGGGAAATGCGCATAATGATGGAAGTTATGACAGGGAAACGTCTAATAGGTGATACCTTAGGTATCAATAAGAAATGGATTCCCACCATTAACAACCAAGATAAGACCCTAGCTTTCACCACCAAGACCTTTACGATTGATTACCCCATATTTGATGGAGTGGATTTTGAAGGGTGGCACTTGAAGTTGAAATGCTGAACAAACTCCTGATGTATCAAAACCTAGAATAGTGCTACTACACTTGGTTGGAAAGGCCTTGCAATGGCATCAACATTATGTTAAGGATTGTGGGGGCCTACAAAATGTAAATTGGCTTTACTACATTTAGGAAATAAGGGAGAGGTTTATTAACAAGTATGTTGTCCCTTTGTCATATTTGGTGACTCTGAAGCAAGAAGGATTAGTGGAAGAGTTCTATGATGAATTTGAAGGAATTCTCAACCTATTATGGTTAGCTAGTGAACATACCCTCAACATATTCCTTAGCAATCTGAAGGAAGACATATCTAAAATGGTATGACTATTTCATCTCACTTCCCTTAGATCTTCCCTAAATATTGCTAAACAGAAAGTCTATCATGTATGATGTTCCAAAAAAAACCTAATTACCATTCTAGATTTACACTTCAATGGAACCAACCAGATTTTCAATATCATACCCATACCTACTAACCTTACCACTCAAATCAGTACCTTCCTCCCCTACTGCCTACCCCAAAATTTCCCCCAAATCCAACCATGTTACATCACCCAAAACCTAGATAGCAAAATCCTTCTCAAACTCATACCCCACTTTCCAGTACTTCCTAAATCATACCCAAACAAAGGAAAAGAGGAAAAAAGGGTTTGTGTTATTGGTGTAGGGCCAATTACTCCCATGATCACAAGTGTATGAGATCACAATTGTATCAACTGCTTACTAACCACAATGAGGATGGCAATAAAATAGAAATTTTCTCTAATGAGTCCAAAATCCAGGAGTACCCTGTGACATCCTTGAATGCCATTATGGGAGCCCTTAGTTTTCAAACCATGAAAATGATTGGCACTATTAAGGGCCATACTATAGTAATCCTTGTAGACTCTAGGAGCACTCACAATTTTGTGGATGCTACAGTGATCAAATCAATCAGTTAGCCAATAACAAGTGAAGAACAAATCTAAGTTACTATTGATAATGGGGAGTCTATCTGCACACTAAGGGTTCATGTAATCAAAACTTTTGTGCAAATTTTATAATCCTACCACTTAAGGGTTGTGACATGGTTTTAGGGTTACAATGGTTAATGACATTAAGACCTATTATATGAGATTTTGGACCCTTAACTATGCAATTTAAGCATATGGGATAGTGGATTCCTTTAAAGGGAATTCAACCTAGAACTATAGAAGTAGCCAGTATAAAGGAAGCTCACAGGTTGTTAAAATCATTAGTACTCAACTAGCCCTCTGCCCCATATGCTTATATGACCTCAGTAGGCATTGAGCTTCCTAAGAAGGCTAAGGAAAATGTCCAAAACTTACTAGATGAGTATGCAACACTCTTTGAAACACCTAAAGGACTCTTTCGATCCAAACCTCAAAACCATAAAATTCCATTCAAGGATGAGTCTCTATCTATCAAAGTAAAATGTTATAGGCACCCTACTATTCAAAAGGATGAAATGGAGAAGACGATCAAGGAAATGTAGTAAAATGGCATCATCAGAGATAGTAATAGCTCCTTTGCATCCGCAATAGTAATGATGAAGAAAAAAGATGGATCATGAAGGCTTTATGTCGATTACAGATAGCTGAACTAACTCACCATAAAGGATAAATTCCCAATTCCTTTGGTGGAAGAACCCCTAGATGAACTAGTTAGTTCTTAATACTATACCAAATTAGATTTAAGATCAAGGTACCATTAAATTCCAATGCATGAAGCTGACATCCATCAAATAGCTTTTAGAACTCATGAAGGGCATTATGAGTTCTTAGTCATGCCCTTTGGGCAAACTAATGTCCTCTCCACTTTTCAAAGTTTCATGAATCACATTTTTAAACCCTTACTGAGAAAATTTGTACTAGTATTCTTTAATGACATTATTGTTTATTCCAAGGATTAGCAATCCCATATGCAACACTTGAGTGTTACTTTTCAAATATTAAAACACAACCAATTATTTATCAAGCAGAGTAAATGTGAGTTTGCAGCTATTGAGGTAGAGTATCTAGGCCATGTCATAATAGGTTCTAAAGTGTCAACGAACAAGGAAAAATTATTTTAGAATAGCTTACACCAAACACTCTTAAGGAGCTGAGAGGGTACCTTAGTCTCATTGGCTATTACAAGAGGCTCATAAAGGGGTATGGTCTTTTAGCTAAGCTATTAATAGAACTTCTAAAGAAAATAGCCTTTTGATGGACTACCAAGGCTCAACAAGCTTTTGAAGACCTAAAGAAGGTAATGACTATTGCACCAGTGTTAGCACTCCTTAATTTTAGTAAGGACTTTATAGTTAGACTGATACATTTGGGTTGGAAGTGGGAGTAGCTTTGACACAAAAAAGCAGACCAATGGCCTATCTCAGTAAAGCTCTTGCCCCAAGGCACCAGGTATTATCTATTTATGAAAAGAAAATGTTAGTAGTCACCATTGCAGTAAAGAAATAGAATACCTACTTATCTGGTAGGCACTTTATTATTGAGATAGACCACTATAGCCTCCAATTTCTACTCCATCAACAAGTTATCACTCCAACCCAACAACAATGGGTAATTAAAATGGTAAGGTATGATTATAGTGTAGTGTATAGAAAGGGTACCTCCAACACAGTTGTTGATGTCCTATCTAGAAACCTACATCTATAATAGCCTTACCTACTATCCATTTCAATAATGAACACTGACTTGTTAAGCAAAATCCAACTATCTTGGGTTGTAGACACTAGAGTACAAGAAATCATCAGGGAAGTATAGCAAGCTCCAAGGGCAGTAACCAGAAGTACACTTAGTTTAATGGGCAACTTCATAAAAAAAAAAAAGGAAAGTTAGTAGTGGTGAATAATTAGGAGTTGAGAAATGAGATCATAAAGTACTTTCATGACACTCCAACTAGTGGACACTATGGGGAATTGGCTACTAAGAATAGGATTGGAATAGTATTGTACTGGACAAGGCTCAAAAGAGAAGTGACAAGGTGGGTGAGGGAGTGTCCAATTTGTCAACAATATAAGTAAGATCCATTTGCCTACCTAGGATTGTTGCAACCACTACTTATGCTAAAAAGATTTTGGACTGATATCTCATTTGATTTTATTGAAGGCTTACTTAAGTCATAGGAAAAGGATGATGTAGTAGTGGTAGTGGACAGATTGAGAAAATATGCCCATTTCATTGCCACCTTCCATCCGTACATAGCCCTTATTATAGCTCAAGTCTTCTTAGACCAAGTTTTCAAACTTCATGGAATGTCCTCCAATATAATTTTAGATAGAGATAGAATTTCTACAAGTCAATTTTGGCAAATAAATTTTCAAAAAGATGGGAACTACACCTAAGATGTTAACTACCTATCACCCACAAACTAATGGGTAAATGGAAGTGGTAAACAAATGCTTGGAGACCTACTTAAGGTGTATGACTAATGAAAAGCCAATTAAG
Source organism: Saraca asoca (assembly GCA_026873985.1). Lineage (NCBI taxonomy): Eukaryota > Viridiplantae > Streptophyta > Magnoliopsida > Fabales > Fabaceae > Saraca > Saraca asoca. The sequence continues at coordinate 18,468 of JANHAO010002857.1, read as the reverse complement.
TAGGCAAAATGGTTACCTCTTGCTGAATGGTGGTATAATACCACCTACTACGCCTCTACCCACACTACTCCTTATTAAATTCTATATGGACAACCACCTTCAGTGCATGCTTCTTACCTGCCTGATGAAACTACGGTAGAATTGGTTAACAGAAGCTTACAGGCTAGGGAAGCTACTATTAAGCAATTCAAGTTCCACTTCAAAAGAGCCCAGACTAGAATGAAGAACTAAGCAGACAAAAGAAGAAGTGACAAGGTTTATTCAATGGGAGATTGGGTGTACTTGAAGCTTTAACCTTGTAGGCAGAGCTTTGTGTCAAGGAGAGAATGTTCAAAATTAGCAGCCAAATATTTTGGCCCTTATCAAATTATCCACAAGGTTAGGGTTATTGCTTACACTATTGATATTCTTTCAGGGTCCAAAATTCACCCCACCTTTCATGTATCTCAATTCAAGAAACATGTAGGTGACCAACTTGTACAGCAGTAGCTATCTATCATAGATGCTAATAGAGTCTGGGCCAAGGAACCATCGAGAATCCTAGATAAAAGGATGAAAAAAAGGGGCAACTTAGTTATCACTGAAGTTTTGGTTCAGCGGACTAACACTTTTGCTAAAGATGCCACTTAGGTGTTGTTACATGAATTATAAAAGAAGTATCCTATTTTTAATTTACTAAATCTTACAAATAAGGATGTTTTCAAGTAAGGGGAGTGATGCAAGCCTAAAATTCAGACTATTATTTCAATTATTAAAGAATAAGATATCAAGTTAGGCCTTTAGTGCATTGGAAATCCACTAAGCTAAGTGCAAACTAGCTATATTGTCTCACTCTTTATCATTTAGATTTCATTTAATTTTCTTATTCTTATCCTTAGCTATTCAGAAGTTGGTTACGGATATAGAGGAAATATGCCGTAAAAAGGTATCATATCTTTTGGCAATTGAATGAAAATCTTATGCTCTCTTAAATTCCCTCTTAGTGTTTACTCTATATCTTATTCTTCCCTCATTCTTCTGTTATTCTTCTTCTTTTAATTTTTTGGGTTTATCAATATCAACTTTATTAGATGTTTTTAGCAAAAAATCTAGAATTTCTATAATAAACAAATTAGCAAATAGGATGATCATAGTATGTACAAAAATAATTTGAAATTGAAATTGGTATATAGTGTATTGTGAGCTTGGGTTAAGAGACCACACCTTTTAGGCAAAAGTCTGGATTCAATCTCACGTAAATTCTGAAGAATCAAAATTCAGAGAATCAATCACCGCTTATTTGCTTTGATGAAGAGTTACTCCAAAACAAATACTTCTCAGACTTGATCACAAACTGCCATTTTCTTGGAAAGTTTTCACATTATGTTGTGATTGCAAATTGCGATTCCGGAGAAGGTTGTTGTTTGGAGCAATCGTCACCAACATGATGGTGTTGGAGCAAAAGTTTTTTTAAGCTGGCAATGTTATTGTTGAAATTTCTTCAAGCTTTAGGTTACGTGCAAATTTTAAAGCTAATGTCATGATTGCATATCAAAATTGTTTTGTGATCCAACATTGTCCTCTGAATCCAAAGGAATTGATCAACGATTAATTACAAAAAGCTTCTATCAAGATACACATCTGATTTGGATGAGCCACTCTGAGTAGAGAATTCATCCACAGTGGCATCTTCTCTACCAATCATTATTGATAGTAGTCATCTCCTTTTCGATCGTCATTGAGAATTTAACTTTTTCGTGACTGTTGACTTCGACAACAAAGGCAATGCACAAATTCGTAGAATTTGTGACTAACACACGAAAAATTTTGAAATCTCCATGGAATATTCTGAAATCTCTAAAAGGAATTATGATTTTACCAAGAAAAAATTTATCTTCCAAGTACATTTCTAAAATCCATATTTGTCTTCCCTCCTTTCTCTAAGAAATTGATAAAATAGAATGGCCTCATCGTCATTGCTTTCTTGGTAGAGACGGAGGGATGGACTCAAGATCATGACAATGAAGAAATTCTTTCTTCAAGCACCTGTAAAATAAAAAAGAGCGATTGGAGTCAGGCTCCAAAGGGCACTTCGACAATAGTGTTTAGATAAAAGGTCATATATCTAGAAAGTGAGAGAACTATATATATATATATATATATATATTATATCCTAGTACTTGGAGTGGTAGCGTGTATCTGAGTTAGGTTTACTGTTATACCCCAAAATAATAATAATAATAATAATTATTAAGTTGCACTTAAGTGATCACTATAACCTTTAATTAAGTATGTTTTCTGACTCTTTCTATTCAAACTTTGGATACATAAGTGAAAGATGTGTTAAATAGATGTCACGTCAATCAAATAGGCATCAACCCAACAAATTTTGTCCTTTTTTAGAAAAACAATTGGACGGGAAGAGCTAATTGTAACATTAGAAAAAATTATAAGTTAATGTTATTCAAATTAAAAATAGGTGACGAAATTGTAACTTTTAGTAAAACTAGGAAACTAAAAATGTATTTAAGTCTTATTATGTTATATTAGATTTAATATACTAACATCGTTATTTTATTTATTTTATTTTAAAATTGTAAAAATGATTTTAAAATACTATTATTATAAACATTATTTGAAATATGTATTTTATCATTTCATAAAACTTCTGTAGGGATCTTAGTATAACAAATGCTTAAATCGTACTTCAATAAACTAAAATTGCAACATTTTTTAAAATAAAAAATTCTCCTTTTTAATAAAAATTAGACCTTTTAATAAAAAAATTATACAAGTATAAAAAAATTTCATAGAAGTTACAAAAATGCATATCACAAATTTTTTTGAATACATGCTAAGCTTAACCCAAAAATGAATTATTATGATTTTATGGAATTTTTCAAAAACAAATGATGAAGGAAATTTTTAAAAAAATAAATAATACATATAATTGACATGCAATACCATTGAAGTATATAAAAACAAATACAATATACATGAGAAGACATGCAATAACTATGAAGTATAATAAAATCACAGAATTGTCTCTTTTTAAACAAAAATTATCTTAGTTAAACATATAGTATGAATAAAAATTATAGAATTAATTTAAAAAAAATCGGAATAGACATACAATACATAAGGGAGGAGTATAAAAAACTCATACATATTTAATTTAATCAGTAATTAGTATTTCTAGTAAATATCATAAATAATATAATATTATATAATTAATATATTTAGTTTAATTAATGAAAAATTAATAGAGGCAACCAAAATAACATGAAGGCAAATAATCAAACAGCATAACAACTTAATACCATTAAGTTCTTTACCCCTAGTTAGCATACTGCACCGCAACAATGATAGGTCTTTGATTCTCCTTGGAGTAAAAAAAAAAAAAAGATGATCTCCTCTCTAAGTTGATCACAAAGTGTCAACTTAATATTGTTCTAAGTCACAATTTTGGACAAAAATTATTTAGTTTAATTAGCAAGTAATATTGCTAATAAACACCATAAATAAAATAATATCGTAGAATTAATATATTTAGTTTAATTAATGAAACAATTAATAGAGGCAACCCAATTAATATGAAGGAAAATAATCAGTATAACAACTTAATACCATTAAGCTCTTCACCCCTAGCTAGCTTTCTAGTTCTACTTTAAGTTCTTGATTTTTACAACCATATTTTTCACTCTTAAAATTTTTGGCCAAATATATATGTAATTGCTTCAATGGCATCTATAATATCAAGGATAAATATAAAAAATATGAAAGAATTTATAATATTATATTGATACACATTAATGAAATATTAAATATCATATTAAAGGTATGTATAACAACTAAATATGTTTCATGGCTTGATTTTCACTAAAACTTAAGAGGGGGAAGTCATATTCAAAATACCAGCATTTATCATGTCTTTAACTATAAGGTTATTTTAAAGGTTCACCTTGTATATATAGATTGTGGTCTTATATTTTTAATTATTGAGGACAACTCCAAAATTATATATCAAGTACAGTTTTTAAAATTAGACTAGTCATTGGACCAAACAAGCTATTGGTTTGCTAGTTCAACTACTGATTCACTAATTGAATCAGTTGCGAATTAAAAATATAAATTGTACATACACATATATACTAATATTATATTATCTATTTATAATAACTTTGTTCACAATAGAAATAAAAAAAAGTAATACATCACATATTAAAGACATAAATAGAAAAAACATAAATGATATAATAATATTTTATGTTAGAAATAATTAAAAAATAACACAAGTTCAATTTATGTGAAATTGTAAAGATATGACAGCTCAAGACATTGTAACATTGAAATTTAAAAAAAAAAAAAAGAATTTGTAACAATCAGGTCTAATCAATTCAGTTCACATTGATTCACATTCATTTTAGGTACAAGACTATTAACCAAATCGGCTTACCACTAGTTTACCAGTCCAATCGGCTGATTCAATCATGTTGTTAAAACTATGGTATCAAGTATGCATTATTTTTCTTTAAGGATTTCTCAAATTTCAAAAGCAAAAAACTTTTGACTGTACGTTAAATCCTATCCCCTTTGATATAAAATTTAAATATAGTTTAAATATAATATATTAGCTTGTGAATAAAAACAAAATAGGAAACTAACAAAACCAAAATTATACTATTATTGTTTGATCCATCAAAATCATCTTTATGCTACTTGTTTTATTATTATTATATGTTATGGGCAAAATCCAGAATCGCGAAATAAGCCAACAAAGGCCTAGCAATAGATTAAATCCAGGGGAAAAGAGCCCAGCTCGTTAAGCCTTTATCTGCACGAGCAGCAGAGCGAGGGAGAGTCCCAACTTGCTAAGTATCGAAATCCAACTTGCATATCACTATACGTGAACTGGCATTGTCAAAGGTGAACTCGTGGAGTTCGTCCTCGCTAACCAAAGGCAACATCGACCCTAAGCTAGATACAGCCCATGAAATGAGGCACTTCGCCTAAACAAGAGCTCAACGACGTGGAGCACTAGACAAGCTTACGTTAGTTCACAACTTCAGCAGATAAGAGGGGCCCACCTGCAAAAAGTAATCTATAAGAACCAAACTGCAAAAGTTCATATTGTCTTGTATATTTAATGCTTGATATAATATATTTATAACATGTAAAATTACATTTGTGACCCCCCAGCCTCTATAAATAAGAGGGAGGAGACCACTATAAGTAACTCTAAATTGATATATTGAAGCTCTATAAAAATCTCTTCAGAAATAATAACATTATCATGGAAGTAGGGACCGATACTACTCGATTTTGGCTGAACCACATTAAAATCTTGTGCTTTTTGCTGTTCTTCTTTTTCCTCTTGTCTTTTTGCATCTGTTTTCTGTATCAATAGCCAGATTGCAGTTTGAGTCCCAGAAGAACCTCTCTTGTTGACTGGATTCTGACAAAATCGAAATCTACCATCAATATTATAGAAATCAAGAATTATCTCAAGAGTGTATTATTATGACTTTTAGGTTCCACATACACTTTGATGAGGATTCGTCATGTATGAAATCAATGCTTTTGGACATTTTCTCCTTCTTTTCCAGAAGATGAATCTTGTAAGTTAAATTAACTTAGCTTTTATTTTTCAAAACCAAATAAGAATAAATCTAAGGCAAAACTTTAAACATGAAAAACAAAAATTATTATTTGATGAACTCAAATAGAGAGATTAGTGGTTTACACTAAAAACTTCATTTAAATTTATAGTAATCAAATTATACACAATTTAACGTATTATAATCTTTCCACAAATTTTAAAAAAGCAGTCAGGCCAAATTTTATAATATTAATTTTGATAGTTATAAATTTCAATAATATAATATTACTAAATAAAAAATTCTTAAATTTTTTACAATATCAAGTTTAAAAATATATAATATTAACAAATCAATGATCATAAATTATAACAGTATAATATTATGATTAAAAATATATCTGTTATAGGTGAAAAACAACCTCAGAAGAATGCGATAGATCAGAGCCCGCTAGAGGCTAGGTCATCCAGCTCGTTGAAGACGCCTAGCAAACTCTACCTCACTTGCTACCAGACAACGATACAGTGAGGTGATCATAAGACCAGCTCGTCAAGCAGTCGACCATCTTGCTCGAGCTCACTATCCCGCTACAATAGCATCAAGCTTACTACAACAACCTTCCATAACGACCCCGAGCCAGGAACTCCAGTTCGGGATGCCAAACACCTCGCACGGTAAAGCAGCAACGAGCGACGGATGCATACAAATACAAGTCCACAGCCAACCAAAGGGGCCCACCCTGTAGCTTATATCCTACAACAGTCGGATTATAGTCTTTTTACTGTATTTTTCATTTAATTATTGATGTAACGCAACTGTAGCTTGTAATTAATGCATGTAACCCCTCCTTCCTCTATAAATAGGATTGCATTGTTAGAAGAGGGAGAGAGGAGGCCAGCATATTATAAGCCAAAACTCTGTATAAACAATCTTTAGTATCAATAAAATTCCTGCTGTGGACATAGGATCCAGTGCCACCCGGATTTAGCTGAACCATGTTAAAAATACTGTGTCGTGCTTCTTCCTCTCCCTTTTGCCCCTTTGTGCTTCGAAAGTAGGATCCCAAAACTCATCCTTATTGGCCGGAATCTAGGACTCTTCATGCGAACCAAATTTCGACGTCAACATTTTAACGCCATCTGTAGGGATCCATTTGCTCTCTGAAGTCTCTATTGCAGCTTAACAATGGCCAAAGAAAGAACCACTTGGAGTTCAACCACTCCAGCCCTCCAACCGACGGACACTCTCGTTGCGGGGGCTCACCAACAGTCTACTGTTACTCCTAAAACTTAAGCGACACAAATACCCAGCCAACCACGTCTGGCGCTAGAAAGCACAATAAGAGAGCTAGCCAAAATAGTCAAAGCGCTGGTACAGGCCCAAGTTCAGAGCATACAAAGACAAGAAGAAATCATGGCATAACTCTAGTAGCTCCGTAAAGAAGCTCAGAAGGAAACTCATGAAAAACATGATAGTCAGCAACTAGGGGGCTCACAATGAGCAGAAAGTTCCACCCCTCAGTCTGAGACACGTAGTCGAACAATAGAGGAAATCCTCTGTAGGCTTGAACGGCTAGAAGAGCATCCACAACCTCAAAGCCACCAGCCTTGCCGCAAGGAAAGTTTTTCATTTTCTGTGGAGATTGAGATGCGACCTCTCCCACAGAAACTCATAGTACCCGTGATCCTGCTATACGATGGGAACAGTGATCCGAGTGACCACCTGGATGCGTTCAATACCCAAATGGACCTCCAGACCACTAAGCCCATGGTGAATCCGCCACATTAGGGGGAATACCTCGAGCATGGTTCAGGCGCCTCCCAGCTCGTAACATCGATAGTTGGGAAGAATGCCAAAGGAAGTTCATCAACCAATACCGGGCATTAAAGAAATAGTTTGTACCCCCTTGCCATCTCGTGATGATCTTTCAGTTCAAGGGCGAGTTGCTCAAAGACTACATAACTCGATTGAGGCACAAAGCTAACTTAGTGGAAAATCCTTCTGAGGAGAGTATCTTAAAGGCAATCTCAGCGAGACTTCGCAAAGATGAAAAACTATACAGAAGCCTCTATAAGTCTCCAGCTCGAGACCTCGCCAAATTCTACGAGTGAGCTGTTAAATAAATAAGATGGGAAGAAACCTTCGGAACGAAGAAGCCTAGGCACAGAGTGGACCCTAGTGGTCCCACCACGAGCAAAAAGAGGGGGAGCGAGAGCGATGACGACCCCACTCCTCAATCCATGAAAAAGGCGAAGCCTCAACGACCTGGAGGCCACTTCAAAAACTACAACATCCTGTCCAATACACAGGATAGAATTTTTGCATGGAAAAGAGCAATGAGGACTTTGGAAGGCCCAGACCAATGAGGGTACCTATCAAGTCCAGAGACCAACGCAGATTCTGCACTTACCACAATGAGGTTGGGCATACCACCTCAGAGTGTCGGGCACTAAAAGATGCCATTAAAGACCTCATCAGAAGAGGCCGATGACAGGATTATGTGGTAACACCACCAAAACAACGTACTCGACAGGCTTAACAAGTTATCACCCAAGAGCCTAAGCCTTCCATCAGAACCATATTCTAACCCTGTAATTTTCATTCGCTGTCAATGGTGACAAGTTGTATCAACTATTGTATGCTAAATCGATGTAAGTTGCCGATTGGCCAAACATTGTCAAGACAAAGAGTTTTTCACTCCGTCATTGCAAGGATTCATCCGGGGGTGAGACGGCGCAAGGCCTACCCCATCGATACATCCAAAGCAAGCCACATTCTATGAATTATGACCAAGGGAGCAAATTCCCAGACCATTGAGTAACGAGCTTGCTGCTTCGCTGAGTAACGAGCTTGTTACGGGGTTGAGCAATGAGCTTGTTGTCTCACTGAGCAATGAGCTTACTGTCCCACTAAGCAACAGGCTTGCTGCGAAACTGGGCAACGAGCTTGCTGTGGTACAGACATACAATCCTACTTGGCAACGAGTTATCACCTCACTATCACAAAATAAGATCGAGAGTGAGACAGCCCCAGAGCCTACCTCAGTGATGCGTTCAAATCCAATGATAGACCATCAGCCCACTACAGCACAAGGATGCTAAAAATAAATCATTGTAGCTTTCATGCAACTGAGCGCCTACAGCTAGCATACAGACGAAAGATCACAGCTCTCATATGGATAAACTCTCATTACTCAAATGAAATTTCTCGGGCATAGCTTGCATGCGACCCCACTCTCACTCACAACAGATTAAGCAACCAGAAAGATAAAGCACGACCAATTGGCCAAAAGAGATTTTATTAACCATCAGAAATTTACATACAATGATGCACGAAGCATCCAGTACAATGTTCAAGGAAAGAAAAGCTCATATAGCCAAAAAGACCTTACTCAACGAGGAAAAATTACAGCAAAAGAAGAAATGCAAAAACAAAGGCAAGAAGCTCAAAGACCTGACACTACCATTCCTGCAAGGAAGGGCAAAAGGCTAGTCAGTGAGCTCACGCCTGCAGGAAGGACAGTGACCTGCAGCTGCTCCTGCTTATATTCCTCTGACGTGTCTACCTGAGCCAGACTCAGAGCAAATTAAAAATTCGTAAGAAGCTAGCTGGCCAGGTAGCAGCTCACAAGCAACGCCGGAAGGAGATAATTTAGGATCTACACAAGACTCCCTAGGAGCCCACCAGACAGATCCTGCGACAAAGTCACGTGCAGCAGGCTATCCATGCCTCTCGATACTCTGGAGTAGACCATCCATGCCTCGACAAGCTTCATCGGAAGCAAAGCCAACAAAAACGTAAGGGGCTCTTCAATCTCTTCCATTTGAACTCTTTTAGGGCAAGAAGGAAAGACCCCACAGATATAAAAAGACACGCTCGGTCCCCTGAATGATCCAAAAGGCATCCAACTAATCTTCATTCGATGGCCCAAAACTAGCAGTAATGCCACGCCAACGGCCAAAAATGGCAAACAGAAGAAAGCATGGTCTAAAGCAGAGCAAAAAGACATTTGAAACGACACTTCGATCACAGAAGGACACTGATTGAAGATACGAATCAAGCCTCAAAAAATTCACAACTCCCAATTCGCAAAGCAATCCGTGAGTTGGGGGGCTTATGTTATAGGTGAAAAATGACCTCAGAAGAATACGATAGATCCGAGCCTACCAGAGGGCAGGTCATCTAACTCGTTGAAGACGCCCAGCAAACTCTACCTCGCTCGCTACCAGACAATGATACAATGAGGTGATCATAAGACCAGCTCGTCAAGTAGTAGACCATCCTACTCGAGCTCGTCACCCCGCTATAGCAGCATCAAGCTCGCTATAGCGACCTTCCATAACGACCACAAGCTAAGAACCCCAGTTCAGGATGCCAAACACCTCTCACGGTAAAGTAGCAACGAGTGACAAATGCATATAAATACAAGGCCACAGCCAATCAGAGGGGCTCACCCCGCAGCCTATATCCTGCAACAGCTGGATTATAGTCTTTTTACTGTCTTTTTCATTTAATTCTTGATGTAACATAATTGTAGCTTGTAATTAATGCATGTAACCCCTCCTTCCTCTATAAATAGGATTGCATTGTTAGAAGAGGGCGAGAAGAGGCCGGCATATTATAAGCCAAAACTCTGTATAAACAATCTTTATTATGAATAAAATTCTTGTCGTGGATGTAGGGTCTGGTGCCGCCTGAATTTAGCCGAACCACATTAAAACCACTGTGTTGTGCTTCTTCCTCTCTTTTTTGACCCTTTGTGCCTCGGAAGCAGTATAGGATCCCAGAACTCATCCCTTATTAGTCAAAATCTGGGACTGTTCGTGCAAATGAAATTCCGACGTCAACAATATCTAATTATATTAACTTTTTATATAAATTGTAAATCAATATTATAATAAAAATATGGGGTATATCTCATTGTGAGTACATTTAAAAATATATTTTACATTTTAAATTTAATCATAATGCTAAAATAGAAAATTTAGTAATAAAATTTTATTTTATATTTAAAAATGTTAAAAATTAAATATATATTAATTTTTATATAAATTACAATAATATTATATAATGTTTAAAAACATATTTAAGTATAATATGAGTAAATCAATTATTACAATAAAAAAATGAGGTATATCTCATTGATTTGCTCATAATAAAAAGTGCAACAGTATAATATTATCTAAAGAATCTTAAACATTTTTTAATTGTAAATTTTACTACTAAATTTCTAATTTTAGAATTATGACTATTTTTTATATATAAAGATAAAATAGTATACAATTTAAAATATTATAATTTTTACATAAATTTAAAAAGGAGTCAGCATTTCGGTAAAAATATTAATTACAACAATACAATATTACTGAATAAAGAAATCTTAAATTTTATTATATTCTAAAAACATATAATAAGAGCAAGTAAATGATATAACCTTACATTTAAAAATATTCTATATCTAAATGACAATTATAATTCTAAAATAAGAAATTTAATAATAAAATTTTATTATACATTTTAAAAAAATGTTAAAAATTAAACATATATTAACTGTTTATATAAATTGTAACTATATAATATTTCCTATTAAAACATATTTGATTATAATATGAGAAAAAAAAATAATTATAACAAAATATGGGATATATCTCTTTGATTTTTCATCATATAAATTGCAATATAATATTATTTTAATGAATTTTAAACTTTTTTAAACATAAAATACAATTTTATTAATAAATTTTCTATTTTGGAATTATAATTATATTTTAAATACAAATATAATTAAAATATGTTTTGAAATAAAAATATTTTATGGGAAATCATTATATGTCCAAATATGACATCAGTCGTTTCTCTTTTATAACTATGGAGTTATTTTATAAGTTCACCTTGCATATGTGTGGCATGCAATATTACATTTTTAATTATTAAGGGCAACTCGAAGGATATGTATCAAAAATAATTTTTAAAACTAGGTCAGTCATTAATTGGGGGCACTGGTTCACTAGTTCAATCATTAATTCACTAATTGAATTGATTTTAAATTAAAAAATATAAATTATATATATACATATACTTTAATATTATATTATATTATATTATATATTTATAATAACCTGGTTCATTATAAAAATAAAAAAAGTAATACAACACAAGTTAATGACATAAATAAAAAAATAATAAAAATGCAAGTGATATAACAATAGTTTATATTACAAATAATTAAAAAATACAAGTTCATTTGACTTGAAATTGTGAAGATATTACACCTCAATAATTATAAATTGTAAATTTTTTTAAAAAATAAATGTTGTAATAATTCAATCTAGTTCATAATAATTCACATGTATTTTCGTTCTAAGACTATTAACCGAACTAGCCAGTCTGGTTCGATTTTTAAAACGATGGTACCAAGTATGTACTATTTTTTTTTTTTTAAGAATTTCTCAAACTTTAAAAAGTAAGAAACTGTTAATTGTATCTTAAATCCAATTAGCCTTTGATATAAAAATTAAATATAGTCTAAATGTAAATTATTAACCAATGTATAAAAAAAAAAGATAGGAAATTGATAAAACCAAAATCATATTATTACTGTTTGATCCATCAAAACCACATTTATGTTCCAGGTTTTATCAATATTATGAAAATTAGGAACGATCTAAAGATGACATTACTTTGGTTTTTAGGGTCCACATATGTTTTGATAAGGATTGTCACATAATCAATGTTTTATGAACTTTTTTTCTTCTTTATCACAAGCTAAATCTTCTAAATCAGATTAATTTAACTTTTATTTTTCAAAACTAAATAACAATACTGTCATAGATGACTTTCGATTCCAGCAAGGTGGGTTGGCAAAAGCCCAACAAGCAAGTTCAACGAGACCAAAAGCTCAACTTACCAAAGCACAAGGCTAAGACAGCACCCTGCTAGCGAACCCCAGATTATTGATAGAGCGAGCCGCATCTAAGACATGCACCGCGAGCCTAAGAGTAAGACCAGCCTGCATGGTCACAAGTTGCACAGCGAGAGTCCAGGTCACCAAGTGAGCGACCTCCAGTCCGAAGTATGGCATAAGTCCAATCAGTAGCCAAAAGGCACATTTTCCCAACTAGTAAACTAGCCCCTAAAAGCTATCACCCGCCTACACACATTAACTTGCAGAATCCAAGTTGTCTGTGTATATTTATTATCTGATGTAACAGATGTACAAATCAGAAAATTACCTTTGTAACCTCCCCTGCTTCTATAAATAGGGAAAGAGCCCACTGTAGCAGAAACTCTACCATACTATAAAGAGATCTTTCTGTAAAAATACTATTCAAACATTGTTCACCCAGCAAACTTTCTGGGCAATAACATTACTGTGGACATAAGGGCCAAAATTGACTTTAGCCGAACCACATTCAAAGTCTTTTGTATGCATCTTCTTCTTACTCTTACTACTTTCTTGCTTCTGCATAGCTAGAATAATAGCTTGGGGTACAAGAACTCATTTAGTTGACTGCAGTTTGGCCTAGAATCAAATTTTACCATCAATATTTTGGCACTAGAAGGAGGGCTTCATCTATGTTCTAGTTTATTTTCTATCCAGTTGAGATGGCCAAAAGAAGAGCCACTGGAAACTCAAACGCTTCGATTATTCAGTTGGCAGACACTTCCACCACAGGCATCGTCATCGGTTTCCCCCTACACCTCACCGACAACCTACTGGTGTTGTCCTTGAAGCTAATGAAGTGCAAGCACTGCACCAACACCAATAAACATTAGAGAATGCAATGGATGAATTGGCCAATGTGATAAAAGTATTGAAGTAAGCATAGGCCGGGGTCGTTGCACATGGAAACATTCACCAGCGATAACAAGCTAGATGCTCGAGTAGAGACAACCAAAAGCAAACCTCAAGTCGTTGCTCACGTGACTAGGAAAATGAAAGAAGCCACCGGGTCCCCAATCAACAACCAAGGGGCTTGGACCTGCTGGTAGAAGAATTGCTTCAGAAGGTAAAATAGCTAGAAGAACGCCCTTGTGCCCAAGATGATCAAGCTCACTACGAGAATAGCTCACCATTCTCCATAGAAATTGAGAAGCAGCCTCTCCCTCACAAATTCAAAATTCCTATAATTCTGTTGTATAATGGGAATAGCGACTCATGCGACCACCTGGACACGTTCAATGTCCAAATGGATCTTCAAGTAACTAATCCTCTGATCAAATGCCACGTCTTCCCTGCTACATTAGGAAGCATCCCTCGGACATGGTTCAAGAACCTCTCAGCTCACAGCATCAGCAGTTAGGAGGAATGCCAGAGGAAATTCATCAACCAGTACTAAGCCTTGAAGAGGTAGCTCTCACCACCTTACCATCTCGTGATGGTCTTTCAACAAAAGGACGAGTCACTAAAAGACTACATTGCACGGTTTAGGCACGAAGTCAATAATGTGGAAAGTCCATCCAATGAAAGTATTTTGATAGCAATCTTAACCGGACTCCGCAAGGATGAAAAATTGTATAAGAACATTTACAAGTCCCCGATAAGCAACTTGGGCTAGTTTTATGAGCGAGCTACCAAGCAAATTAGATGGGAAAAGACTTTCGGCACGAAGAAGCTAGAGCAGAAAGGGGAAGCGAGTTGCCTCGTCCAAATAAAGAGAAGCAACAAGGGTCAAAATGATGACTCCAATCTCCAGCTTGCAAAGATAGCCAAGACTATACGACCTCAGCATCTAGGTCACCATGAGCACTACAGCGTCCTGTCTGATTCCTAAGATAGAATCTTTGCTGTTGAGAAGACTTCAAGACGCCTAACCCCATATAAAGTCCCCGCTGGCATAGAGACTCGATCAAGTTTTGGGCTTACCACAATGAGATTAGGCACAACACTTCGAATTGTCGAGCGCTCAGAGATGCAATTAAAGACCTGATTAAGAGAGGCCACCTTAGAGATTATTTGGTGCAACCTGTAGAATGGCGATCCCAATAGTCCTAGTAGGCCCCTAGCCAAAGGAAGACGATCACATTAAAAAAGAAACCCATTCATGCTAATCTCCGAGTCACTCTCTGTGATCAGTTGGGCATTTCAACTATGGAATACTCAAATGAATAAGAAAATCGCAAAAGTTCATTAAAGAGATCTCACTGAACGAGATGAGCTCACGCAGCAGAATGTGAATGCAAACTTTTGATAGCAAGTTCTAGCTACTAATCCGTGAAGTAAACTATGAGCTGGGGGTTAATGTTAAGGGTGATTTCTGGTTCCAATGAGGTAGGCTGGCAAAAGCCCAACAAACAAGTTCAGCGGGTTTAGAAGCTCAGCTCACCAAAGACAAGGCTAAGATAGCAGCCTCAGTTCACTAGCAAAGTGAATCCCAAATCAATGATGGAGCGAGCCGCATCTAGGACATGCAGCGTGAGCCTGAGAATGAGACCGACATGCATGGTCACAGTTCGCACAGCTAGACTCCAAGTTGCCAAGTGAGCAACCTCTAACCTAAAGTACGGCATAAGTCCAATCAATAGCCAGAAGGCACATTATCCCAACTAGCAAACTAGCTCCCAAAAGCAGTCACTTGCTTGCACACATCAACTTACAGAATCCAAGTTATCTGTATATATTTATTATCTGATGTAACAGATGTATAAATTGAGAAATTACCTATGTAACCTCCCCTGCTTCTATAAATAAGGAGAGAGTCCACTATAAAAGGGAAGAGAGAAACACTAGCAGAAACTCTGCCATATTGTATAGATAGCTCTCTATAAAAATACTATTCAAACACTATTTACCCAACAAACTTTCTAAGCAATAACATTACTATGGACGCAGGGGTCAAAATTGGCTTTAGCTGAATCACGTTAAAAGTCTTCTGTGTGCATCTTCTTTTTCCTTCTTTTGGCTCTTACTGCTTTCTTACATCTGCATAATCAGAATAGCAACTTAGGGTACAAGAACTCATCTGGTTGACTGGAATTTGGCCTAAAATCAAATTTCACCGTCAACTAATACTAAGACTAAATAACAATAAACTCAAGGTAAAACTTTGAACATAAAAAACAAAGACTATTACCTGATGAATTCAAATAGAAATATCAGTGGCTTACACTGAAAACTTAATTTGAATTTATAGTACTCAAATTATACACAATTTAAAGTATTATAATTTCTCCACAAATTTAAAAAGACAATCAGTTCGAATCAAATAATGTTAATTTTGGTAAGGATATAAATTTCAACAATATAACATTATTAAATAGAAAAATCTTAAACTTTTTACAATATTACATTTAAAAACACATAAAATGAGCAAATTAATGATTACAAATTGCAACAAAATAATATTAAGATTAAAAACATATGTGATCATATTAATTTTTATGTAAATTGCAAATCAATATTATAATAAAAAAGGGGTATATCTCATTATAATTATATAATAGTACGTTTAAAATATATTTGATATTTTATATTTGAAATTTAATCATATTCTAAAACAAGAAATTTAATAATAAAATTTTATTTTATAGTTTAAAAAATGTTAAAAATCAAAATATATTAACTTTTTTTACAAAAATTGTAATAATATAATATTCCATTTAAATATAGTAAAGAAAATATGAGGCATATCTATCGATTTACTCATAATAAAAATTGCAATAGTACAATATTACTCTAAAGAATTTTAAATATTTTTTAAATATAAAATAAATTTTTACTATTAAATTTCTAATTTTAGAATTATGATTATTTTTATATATAAATATATTAAAATAATATAGGATTTAAAATATCACAATCTCGTCATCAATTTAAAAAGGCAGTTAACATTTCAGTAAAGATATTGATTGCAACAATACTATATTACTAAATAAAGAAATCTTAAATTTTATTATGTTATATTTAAAATATATAATATGGATAAATCAATGATTATAAATTACAATAAGACAATATTACGTTTAAAAACATATTTATCATCTTTTATAGATGAATCATAATTCTAAGATAAGAAATTTAATAATAACAGTTTATTTTACATTTAAAAACATTAAAAAATAAACATATATTAACTTTTTATATAAATTACAACTATATAATATCACGTTTAAAAATATATTTGATTCTAATATGAGTATAATAATAATAATAATAAAATATGGGATATATTTGCTTAATTTGTTCATCATATTGCAATATAATATTATTCTAAAGAATTTTCAAACTTTTAAACATAAAATAAAAATTTATTAAAATTTTATTGATAAATTTTTATTTTAAAATTATAATTATACTTTAAATATAAAATATGATTAAAATATGTTTTGAAATGAAAATATTTCATGAAAAATTGTGATGTGCGTCAATATATTTCAAAAAATTTATTTAGATGTATAACTCAAATGATCTAACCATATTCGTTAGATTTACATAATGAAATCTACTGTAATGTATCTTAAAATTTTTATTTAAAGTAATAATTCAGATGGTTCAACTTTGCTTAGATTTACTGAATGAAATCTTTTGAAATATAGTTCAACAAGTTTATTTAGTATATAATTTGAGGATTTAGCTCAACCCATAGATTTGCTTAACAAAATTTTATCATATATATTTTAAAATTTTTATTTGAATTTATAATTGGAATCATTCAGATTCATTAATTAAATTACTACTTGAAAATTGAAATCTTATGCAATATGGATTCCTCAATTTCTTAAAGTAACTAAACTATCAATTTTATTTTATAGAAATAAATTTTTTCACAAAGTCCATTGTGTAGTGCAGAATATGATATTTGATTTCTTTTTTTTTTTTTGTTTTTAATAAGAATATTTGTATTTCTTTCTTTTTTTAAATAATATTTTTATTTCATTCTTAAAATTTGATAAGATCATTGTCTTCAAAAATGAATTGAGTCATATTGAAACGGAAAGAATTAAAAGGTGTTTGACCAATTTGGA
This sequence comes from Saraca asoca, assembly GCA_026873985.1. Classification (NCBI taxonomy): domain Eukaryota; kingdom Viridiplantae; phylum Streptophyta; class Magnoliopsida; order Fabales; family Fabaceae; genus Saraca; species Saraca asoca. The sequence continues at coordinate 928 of JANHAO010002857.1, read as the reverse complement.
AGAAAAGCAAAGAAAAAACAAAAGTAACTTGCGACTTATGCAGTTATGCTACTGAGCTGACTTCTATACAAGATCGGGGGCTCTGGCAGACACCTGCGAGCAGATGCAATAAACAATAAAGGAAGAAAGAGCATTTGAATTGAAACGGCAGGAAACAAAGATAGCTTTCCTTAATATCGTGAATCCAGAAAAGACAGCGTAGATTCAATTACGAACACATGGAAAATTTCAACTTACCATTATCAAAACACTCGCAAATCGCTTCTCCTTTTCCTCGTCCTCGTCGCCTCCTTCTTCCTCCCTTTATAAATCACTCCTAGCATCAATCTTTGTTGTTCCTCAGGTACTGCTTTTTCTTTCTTCACTGCTGGTACAGATCTTCTTTCTCATTCGCTCTTTTCATTGCTTTGAGGCTAAATCATGTTCAAATTCTTTCTAGGTTTTTTTTTTTTAATTTTTCTTTTCATTTCTTGATTTTTTTAATTCATTGAGCAAATGGGTTTTAGGGTTTTCATCAGTTTGCTTCTGAAGTAGCCATTCTACATTATTTTCTTTTGGGATTTTGAAGGAATCGTAGTGTTATTATTATTATTATCATCGAGCTAACAGATTTTTTCGTCAGGTCTTGATCTGATACGATGCAGTCTAGTAGAAACTAGTTCATAATAATCAAGTTTCATTTTGATGTTTGGGTGATTCTGTTATTAAAGGGTGGAATTGTTTTTAAGGCATGAAAAAAAAAAATTTGCACGGGCAGTGAAAGTTTTGAGAACGCTTAGGTTATGTGTTGGCTTTTGAATTTTTCCTATCTATTTGTAGTTTCTAACATGATTCTGTTATCTGCTCTCTCTCTCTCTCTCTCTCTCTCTCTCTCTCTCTCTCTCTCTCTCTCTCTTTATATATATATATATATATATATATATATATA